>JARKHS020031190.1:0-130914 GCA_030143305.2 Amblyomma americanum
CCAAACTTTCGTATTTGTCGCGTGCGAACAGCTACATACTTTCGATACTCATTTCCTGGAGCCAGCACAAGCTTCCACTTGCTCAACTTGCTTTCCACGGCTGAAAGAAAGGATCTACTATAAAGACGCATTTACGATAACACCGGCGCCTGAAATGCGGGGCCGCCATCATATTGCGCAGTTCCTCATACGCAACAATCCTGGACAAACGCATTTTTGAGCGGGAAATCGTTTATAAACGCAATTATTTTTCATATAATGTAAGATTTCACAATAAAATTCAATATATATCTGCAGGTCAATCGACGGCAGTCGTGTATTTTTTTTCTATTAATGTTCTTGCTATCGTCAAAAGCATTCCCTATTGATTTCTATGGCAGTAGTAACTGTTCGATGCGATCGATGGAAACACTTGCACAGATGCACCATCTCGCTCAGTTTTTGATTCTTCTGCAGTTAAAATAAAGATTTTGCTACACATAAAATGAATTACTTTCAATATTTCCATAACAGTATCTTAAAATCTTCCAATTTTCAATATTTGTTTCCAAGAATATTGGACATGCAAGGCATCGAAGCACGAACCAAGTCAGAATTTTGCTTATAGTGCAGAAACGCTTTCGCTTAGGTTAGCCGACCTCCATTCAAAACTTCAAATGTTTAACCCTCCTACCCGCATTCTGCAGATGCTGGCGACATAGTGGCGGTGGTGTCTGACCCCGACCCTGTGGTGGTACAGCATCTCTCCAGACGGGGTCCCGAGGGACAGGAAGTCACGGTGGAGGCCGTAGTGACGAACTCCGACACGGGCGAGGTCCTCAAGAAGAGTGTGCATCCGGCTGTCGAGACAACAGCAGCCTCCACTGCCCCGACTGTCGGTACAGTAGCGGACATGTCTCCACAATTTACTTATTTGGCGTACCTACAAGCGCGCAAATGACGGCGCATGAATAAAAGGCAAAGACAACAGGGCGTCAACACAGTGCTGTGTTGTCTTGTCCTTTCTTCGTTCGCAGCCATACGCGCTGTTGTAACTATGCCAGGTGCGAACCAGCTTGCCAAGCTTTCCGTCCTTCGGACTTACTAATGTTATGTCCGATGAGTGTCGATCGTGGTGTGGACGCCATTTCAAAAGATATCGCATTCACCAAACAAGCGAAAATAGCCCAGAGATCTCACGTGTGTTACATTTAGTGACGGAATCTGGGAAGGTAACGCATTCTTGCAGCGGCTTATTCAGTGTAAGTATGGCGTTGCTATGGGAAGAGCAGACTGTGGTCAAGCGTCGACGCGCATTTCACTTGGTTTTCATATGAGTGAATAATAAATGTACATAACAAAGTCTTAACTGCGACCTTTCGTATCAGCGCCATGATAGAATTGGAGCAAAATAGTGTCCATTTAACATGAAAGAAGGTAGGGAAATCCGTAAGCTTTCTATGATTTTTTCTAAATATTTCTCTGTCCTTTCCGCAATTGCATGACGTCATACGGAGTCGATATTTGTTTCGGCTTCTCCGTATACGTTGTCCGCACAGTCCTTCTGGACTGTACATTTCATGAAGTTTTCTTATGCGCTAACAGAAACGATGAAAAATTATAGGAATCATTCAGTGTGACGTTTCACTATGCGATATTAATAGGTTGCAGAATTATAGGAATCATTCGGTGTAACGTTTCACTAGGCAATATTACATGTATTAAGCTCTTAGGCAAACAACCAGTATTCATCCGCACTCTGGGATCATCGAACACGCAGTGATGATTGCCGACACTCCCTCGCCGGAGCCTTCCCCGTCAGAGGCGCCTTCGTCACCGGCGCCCCCCACAGACGACTCTCGGGCGTCCAGCCCGCGTCAGGATGTGTCCCCGTCACCGCCTCTCCCCGGATCTGTGGCCGGTGACGAACGCCACGTCGGCAGTGCTGCCACGTCTCCCGCGTCCAGGGCCTCTTCGTCGGCGGCGTCTGGCAGCTCGGGAGCCACGAAGACCGCGGCCAAGCACCAGCGACACGCCAACGAGGCCGCCGGCGACGGCGTCCCCAGACACGTCATGATAGATGCACCTGAACACAATGACCGCAAGACTGGTGCTAAGCACAGGTTTGGTGCAATGCTTGCGCTTTAAGAATTCACTTAGGCTGAGTCCCATTCTGACGATGTAAAAGGTTAGGGAAAAGTGTCCACGCCACAGAGACTGCCTTTGAGCCGCTTCGTGGAATGTCCACTATACTCCGCAGCTACACATCTATGAACTACAATGAGTATCATTCTCTCCAGTGAGAGCCTTCTTAGCTTCATTGGTGCTACAATTGACCGACTTAATGCACATGAGCCGACCCTCTGGACTGAAAACTTCCGACTAACCGTATACATATTTACTATGGCTTACTGTGGAGAATGGCGAGCAGCGTGAGAATAACGTGAGAATGACTTTGAGAATGAGTGTGAGACTGTGAGGATGGCGAGGAGGAAAGGAACTTTCGAAGTCTATTTTGAAAAGCACAGTAATTTTGTCAACGCGCGCACGCCGACTGCTTAACTCATAAAGATAACTGCGACTTTTTCGGCATTACTTTGCAACCAATCATCGACTACACACAAGTCGAAACGCCCTTTAACCAGCAATATGAAAAACTTTTGTTTGCAATTCCCATTCCTATCCTCGTTGCTACTAAAGATATCCACGCACTACTCTTAGCTTGCTCCGATGGACTGCAGCATTACGCATATAGTTCTCCATCCATTATGAGTGTTTCTTTCATTGTTCTATTCAAAAACATCACATAGGCACTGGTGGACAAGGAAGAACCCCCCTTAGCCTACGTACTCTACTCCTAAATAGTACTCAGCTACTGCACTCGAAACATGAGCAGAAAAACTTTCCTTGTCAGCCGCAATGTACAAGTGGTCGCCAGGAAGTCTCAGTACAGGGCCCGCGGCACCACCTGTGGTCTCAACTGCAGTGGGATGTAGTGTATCAGGCCTTCGTTTACGGTATCTTTACACCTGCGCAGGAGGCGCCGTCGTCCGTACAGCCATCCTGCGCCGACAGTGACCGACGTCCTAGTCATACTGTGCGGCTTCGTCATCACGCTTGCAGTGCTCTCGGGACTGGCTGCCTCCACGCGCCACCTATTCAAGCAGAAGAGTGAGAGCAGCGTCACCTTTTTCGCTCGATTCCGATCGCATTGCCCACAAACGCACGAATGTACACAAAGTAACCACGACACGGTTCTGAGGCAAGATGGCACTAACGGACAATCTCGTGGAATCTAGCACACGCATGATAAACAATATGCCTGAGCGTTTGGGAGCGAAATCTGTACTTATCACACTAATCTCCCGAATCATAGACAACATTAAAGCGATCGCGATTAGATAACGGAACCGCGTGGTGTTTACTTATTACTTATAATTATTACTTAAAGTTATATATGAGTAATACCTCAGAATGATACGCTACGCGTGCCAATCCTGCCAAGTTTTCTAGAAAACATGCGATCCAGACCATGCGGGCTCAATTTGCCGATGGCGTTGTGAAACGCAGCTCGCGCATGTAATGAACGTTTGTACATTGTGCGTTGCACACGTTTGGATTCATGTTTCAGTTCGGTTAACCACTGCGGTGGTTCAGTGGTATTTGGTGCTCGGCTGCTGACCCGAATGACGCGGGTTCGAACCCGGCCGCGCGGTCGCATTTCGATGGAGATGGAATTCTAGAAGCCCGTGTACTGTCGATGTCAGTGCACGTTAAAGAACCCGAGGTGGTCGAAATTTCCGGAGCCCTTCACTACGGCGTCTCTCATAGGCTGAGATGCATTGGGACATTAAACCCCATAAAACCAAAAAAAAAGCGTCTCGATTTAGATCTCTGGCTCGTAATGATATTTCTTGTTACCATTTCTAAACCTGATCTACTGCTAATAATTAGTTTTTTAACCTTTACGGTTGTTGTGTCCTTTCTTTGTAGGCCTGTTAATCGTACGACTCCACAGAGTCAACCGACAGGGTGAGTGTTATCTCCATTTAAAAGCAGCAATTAGACGTCACTGCAGTCTTAAATCCAGATCAGTGAGCGCGGTGGCATAATGTCATTCTTAACCTGATTGCGTTGACTGCGTTTAGATCCAGTTGAAATAAAAAACGCGCGGGTACACCTGATTACCTTATGCATTGGCAATGCGATGGCATTAGAACCTGCTGACGCCTATGCCGAATGTGCTGTCACTTTTAATCTGATAACGTCAGTTTCATCCAGCGGGCTGGAATTATCCACTCTGGTGACGCCACTTCCCTCCAACCAACGGACGAATTTTATGACCGATGGCATTTCTTTTTTTTTTCGGTGGAACTTTGAACGCTATTGCATTAATAACTTTCGGTTCATGAGATTTTGGGACACGTTAATAACGTAGAGCATCAAAATTAACCCTCAATAAAAGCTGTATATTCTCATCAAGGATTGCAATAAGTATTGTGCATATATGAATGTTGCGGGCTGGTGGGCTAGGCAGCAAAGCCTTAGGGCGATAAGGCAGGACTGGCATATGCTCCTTATTCGCTTGAAGTTCTACCGGGCGTCAAGACTCAAGTCTTACGACATGGCGACCTGGTAACCTGTGCAATCCCAACACCTAAAATCTTCATATCAGTAAATACTAGCAGGAAGAAAGCGCGGAACTAGTTCAACGTCGTGATTTTGCCGTATTATTTTTCTGCTGCTTCTTTGTTAAGGGCGATCGATTATTTCTGCCTTACCCAACTCTCCCTTCCTAATTCCAGGAAGGCTCAACGCTGACAGCTGTAAGTAAAAGATTGCAATGCTTAAACGTTTGCCCGCGGAGAACAACTGGCATGCCCAAACAGCCCTCGAGAGTCATTTTCGTTGTGTCTGCCATACCTTAGAGAAGAACTGGGAAAGACCTCTGGTACTCTGACCAGAATTCTCGTTGCCTACGATTTCTAAAACTGGCATCGCCGCAAGCAAGACCCACGTGTCTCAAAGAGGGAGCAGTCAGACATCCTCTCTCTTTGAATAGCTAATAATGCCTGCACCGGCAGCAGCATTTTGGATATTCGAGTAAACAGCCTAATGAACACCTTTAGGTTACAACATAATTTGTTTAGAGAGGATCATCAGTGAACCAATATTAAGGAAGCTTGTAGATTAAAGTTGCTGGATTCGAGGTACTTATCGTCACTGACCTAAACACAGGCGCTGGCATGGGGGTACTAGAGTATTAACTCAACGAGATGCCCCAAGGGTCTGATGATCACGCTAACCCTCTATACGGGTCGACGCAGTCGTTCCCCCGACGCTGGTGTGCGGCGTGTCCCGACTGTCCGGCATGGCCGAGCTGTCCAGTCTCTGCTCGCACATAATCTACACTGGGGACATGGACATACTCAGCGACGGCGTCGAGTACACGCTGTTACCTGCTGGTGTGTATGTCCACGAGAACAGTCCCGCCACGAGCATGGTCATATTAATATGTTGCTCTATTTTCTCTCGGTAGCCCCAACGGGAGATCTTACCGCACTTATGTTGAAGCGAAGAAATGGTAATGGCTGTTTCGCCAGAACGCACTCTTATCGTGTGACGACCCTCAAAGATCCGAATGGTCATTCTCTTTTTTTTATTATTGCAACAGCATGCTGTTTGGCGTGAAGTAGTATCCAACAGATATATTGATGCACGCCGGGTTCCGGAAAAAAGTTCAGCGGGCTCCGGTGGTGATGTCTCAACGTCCACTCTTATCCAACATCCAAAGTTAACTATCCAATATTCGTTAACCAGCCTGCTAGTTGCCACATCTTAGCTGTATTCTGACGTACTACACCGCTGACAAAAGCGCTCTTCTATCTCAAAAAGCCTTTTTTATTTTAAAATTGTGTAAAGTCTTATATAAAACACCCTGTATATTCATAGTCGTCAGCCTCCTTTTCCGAAACTGGCATCCGCATTGCAGACTTTGCGTGTAGCCGCCGTAGAAAAGGCTTTTGAGGACGGAACTTTGCTTTGCAGACAGCGCGAACTTCGAGGCGTTCCGCGCACTGGGCACTCCGGGCTCGCTGTCCCCGCAGCTGCTGGCCTCGATGCCACTGGCTCCGCTGTGGGAGCGGCTGCCCAGCCTCCTGAGCTGGCACCGGCTGGGCCGTGCCATGGCGCGCCTCGTCAACAACGCCAGCCTGCACGGCGTCGAGGTGCGCCTGTCTCCGGCCATCGCGCTCAGCGAGGAGGTCCTCGCAAGGCTGCAGGCGGCCTGCAAGGCGAGTGGGCGAGCGCTGCGCTTGCTCCTCGGATTCCCTGTGAAAGGAGCGTCAGCAACTGCCTTTGAAAGTCATTGAGGCTGCGGCGGTCGAACGTACTGTCGGCCAAATGCCGGGCGACAGAACCAACTGTAGGGCGAATGACGCTGTGGCTGCGGTGATGGAACACGCGCCTCTGTTGCCCATCGGGCCTTCGCTTGATGAAAAAATGTTTAGACGCCCATCATACAGCATTATAGAGATCATGCCTCCCTGCCTGACAACCTTTATTATTGGAATTTTAATGCTGACCTCATAGAAGACAATGGTAGCTGTGCCGCCATCATAGATATGTTCCAGTATTTTCACATAAGACTCTTCTACACCCTGATTCCGCAATGATTGCATGATTGCTGAGGTTTCCACTGAGTCAAATGCTTTTTCATAATCATCATTGGCCGCAGCTGGCAAGGATAGGGTTAATTGGAGATATATAAGAAAGGCCTTTTCCATGCAGTTGGCGTAGTCAGGCTGATGATGATGACGACTGATCTAGCCAGGACCACCCCCCTTTTTTATTTCCGGAACGCTAACATTTTTATTATCAATATTTTATTTTATATTGGTTTAATCTCGTGATGCCTCAGGCGGTGTGGGCTGGCAACATTTTTTTTTTCTTTTAAACCTGCCCACACCACTTTGCGTCATATCCAAAGGAGATGAGGCGGTCACGCAAACCATGGGTATTTTCACAATGTGCCCAATTGGAGGCGAACACAATGGGGATGCTCGCTTGTTAAAACGGATGTGAACGCAAGTTCGTGTTCTCTTTGGCTTATGTACTCGAGTGCTTATTGCCTCTTAGCTAGGCTTGAGGCTATATTCGATGATTTATAATATTCTGTCGAATAATAAGGTATCCAATATTCGATTCCGTCCGAATGTTTGGTATGCCGAAATCTCAAAAGTATTCCTTTCAAGCCATTAATGTTTCTGGAGTACTCAATTCGTGTGGTTTCTGTTTAACAAACATCCTGCCGCCTCGGTGGCTGAGTGGTTATGGCGCTCGGCTGCTGGCCCGAAAGACGCGGGTTTGATCCCGGCCGCGGCGGTCGAATTTCGATGGAGGCGAAATTCTAGAGGTCCGTGTACTGTGCGATGTCAGTGCACGTTAAAGAACCCCAGGTGGTCGAAATTCTTCCGGAGCCCTTCACTGCGGCGTCTCTCATAGCCTGAATTTCTTTGGGACGTTAAACCCCATAAACCAAACCAAAGCAAACCAAACAAACGTCCTGCGGTATGGCATCGCGGCGCGCACGCAGTTAAGCCCAGTTGTGGCAAGTGGCGACCAAAGGCGACAAAATGGAGGAACCTGCATGCACACGCCCTCCACCCGCACGCGGCCAGGTTGATGGTCACAGCGGTAAACCGTGAACAAACTACGCTAACAGGCCTGTCGTGTCTGACCCCGCCGCGACGTATAACTTCCGGAGGTTACTGGAAAGACCGAACGATTGCTCTCATGCTACCGCTCGCGTCGATAAGGCGACCGCTAACTCGAGTCAGACGGGTATACATGGCTAGCAGTTCTAATTTTCACTTGCGGAACCGATTTGTGTACGAATTGACAATTTATTTTTCTTTCACGTGGAGCTTCATGAATTAAGGAAGTATTGGCTCCGGTTCCAGGCGCATTGTAGTCGCTACTTGGGTGAACGTACAGAGTTGGTCAAAAATTCTCAGCCCACATGGTCTGCTTTTCGTCGATACATCCTGGTATTTAAGATGCCAATAAATCCGTCAAGGGTCTCAGACGTTAGAGCGATGCTTCTTCTACCTTGTACAGATATTTTGAGCTTAAGGAGTGTCGTACGGCCTTACTATAACTGCTCAAAAGCAGACCCTGTGGCCCGGAAACTTTTGACCGACCCTGTACATGAGGCCGCTCAAACTGCTGAGCTCAGCGTGTTGGTAGACTTCCCCAATTTCGCATGGCAATTTTGCAGAAAATTCATATAACTTTAGTCACAACTACAAAGCTTCAGAGCACCCAGTTTTCCACGTAATGTTCATGTACTTAATATTTCTTTTGATCCTGCGCACTGTGCCATTGAGCCTCGTTTGTGTGTCAGAACTATTCGAAATATTCGCTTCTGAATTGCTCTAACAAAACTGCTAATCGCTTTGCATTCGCTTCGTTCCAAAAAAACTACAATTCGCATGAGCCTGCTCTCAAACACGTACGGCGCCCTTCAAGTGCGGGTCATTTTTTTTTCGGTGTTTTCGCAGATTTTTTTTCCCCTTGGCAAAGAGATTGCACTACACGTTCGTCTAAATGCGCATTTTTATTCATAACGTGGAAGGGTGCACGGAATTAGGAGATAGTTGCGAAATTGATTTAAGTCGAATATTGTGCCTGTAGTGGACATCAAACCCACCATCGCTTCTGACTTTTCCGGTCATACTCGCAGCATCAGCTGACCTGTCGATAAAATTTGGTGCTAGTGAATTCCTGTTTGTAGATTTGTCTTATTGTTTTTTTTTTTCAGGAAATGAAAAGCACCGACCCGGATTCCATCATGTTCCTGCGGCTTCGTTACGGCCCACTCCTGGCCAGCAACGGCGGCATGGAGAAATTGGTCGAGTACGTACGAGCTCGCTGTTCACTGGTGCCCTGATCAGTACGTAATGGAAAACCTTAAAAAAAATTGGAGGACGCTTAAGCTTCGTCTTTAAGAGTGAGACGCGACAGCGTGTCGCACCGTTGCCGAGGACTACACGGAACGCCATCACCCGTTTGGCGCGACGGGTGGTCCGTTGGAAAATTTAAAGAAAAGACGCCTGTCTCATATATCTCGGCGGACACCCGAACCGGGCCGTAAGGGAAGGAAAATGAAATGAACAATTGCTTTTAAGGAAAGGAAATGACGCCTGTCACATTTCTCGCTGGACACCCGGATCGCGCCGTAAGGGAAGGAAAAATGATCGATCGATCAATCAATCGATTCATCAGTCGATCAGTCGGTCAATCAATCAATCCATCAATCAATCAATCGATCAATCGATCAATCAATCCTTAACGCTGTCGCGTTAAAATCCCTTCCCTTACGGAGCGGTTCAAGTGTCCACCGAGATACGCCATTTTTAGCTCACGGCCAAAGACGCCGACGCCGACGACACCGGCTTTTCTGCGACACGAGCTCCTTAACGCTGTTGAGTTAAAAGCATGCAAACGCTTAAGACACCTAGAGAGTGGAATGCGATAGCATTTAATTTCACATGTAGGAGCTGGTGCTGCAATTTGGTGCGTGTTCGCGTCAGTTTCATTAAAATTTCCAGTCCATCAATCGCCATATTTGGACTGCTAGTTGCGGTAGCAGGTGTCGGCTATGCTGTGACGGTGCCGCCATTTGCAATTTAGATTAACAGGAGGTTGGTGACAACCCGGTGGGCAAGTTGGAATGACAGCACAAGGTTTTGTGACTTCTCTTAGATTAGTCTATGGGCGCAGGCTATGATGGCGCCACATGGTCACGTGACCTCTCGCGAAATTAGCGAATTTTGTGACATCTGACAGCGCATTTTGCTCCTGACGTGAGCTCTGATACAAGCGCACTAAAAAATTGGGAGCTAGTCTGTGATACGCTTAGACTACACCACAGGAATGCATGCGTACTGAGCTGTGGTTTGTCGTAATGCTTAGATACTGGGCGTTGTCAGTTCGCAAACAAATCTTTGCACTTGTCTTTTGTACCATCGCCAGTGCGGAAACCAAGAGAGCAACGCAAAATTGGAGCAAAACCTCGTCCACCTGCAAACCTTCCGTCTCCGCCTCCCAGTGTCCGGGGGCGTTGTGAAGCGGTGGCGGCATTCTTATGTTGGAGACGCCACCAAAAAAAAATGTGTTTCTCGCTTCTCTTTTCTCGACTCGCGAAAACAATCCTGTTGTCGCTTACTGAGGTCGTGTTTCGACGGAGGCGAAGCGGAAAAGGCGTGCCTGAGCGGTGAAAATTGAAAATTAGCTTTTAAGGAGTAGAAAACTATTTCACTTCTCGGTGACACCTCAACCGCGCCGTCAGCAAATGGAGCAGAGAGGGAGTGAAAGAAGAGAGAGAGAAAGTGGTGCCGTAGACGAGAGTGGTGGTAGTGTAGTAATAACTTTATTTTTACGATTATTTTAGATGACCTAATGTGAGTGGTGTCCTCCACCCAAGAATTCATTGCAGACTGCTGCCGCTCGGGCCATCATGATCAGGTTCCTCTGGCCGCCGAGGTCCGAGCTGGGCGGCAGCCAGTACCACTGCTCAAGTGTCGAGTTTGGTATTTTCGGTATCGCTTGGTGTTTTTACATGCTAAAACTGTGTGATACATGCTTGTATGTTATCCGCCGATATATTCCTGTAGTGGAGGGCTCTGGAGTAATTTCGACCAGCTGGAGATCTTCAACGTGCATTGACATCGCACGGAACAGGGGCGCCTTTTGCGTTTTGTCTCCATCAAAACACGGCCGCCGTGGTCAGGTTCCAACCCAGGTACTCCGAGTCAGTAGCCGAGCGCCCTAACCACAGAGCCATCACGGCGGGTGCGTATGTAGTGCGATGTCAGTGCACATTAATAAACCCACATGGTCAAAATTGTTCCACGGCCTTGCACTATGGCAGCGCGTTCTTTTTTTCCCACCAATCTTCCTTCCAGCCGTCGCAGTGGCTCAGTGGTTATGGCGCTCGGCTGCTGACCCGAAAGAAGCAGGTTTGATCCCAGCCGCGGCGGTCGCATTTTGATGAAGGCGAAATGCTAGGGGCCCATGTGCTGTGCGATTCCAGTGCACGTTAAGGAACCCCAGGTGGTCGAAATTTCTGGAGCCCTTCAGTAAGGCGTCCCTCATACCCTGAGCCGCTATGGGACGTTAAACCCCCATAAACCATCAAAAGTTGTTCGTTTCAGCATTTGCTACATTATACACGCTCTTAATATTCAAGATACATAAAAAACAATTCATTGTTATGGTTATTTGTGGTAACTGTTGAGTCGCTTACTGCGCAGCTGCCCCGACGTGGTGGTGTTCCGCACCGAGCACCACGAACTCAGCAGCAAAGTCCTGAGGGCGCCCAACCCGTACCGGCGTTACATCGGAGCCGACATGGCCGAGGTCTTTCTGGTATGGAAGAAAATGGAACTTCTAAAAATGTAGCTTTAAACTTTTTGAGAGCGTACTGCCTTCATGAAAGTTCCCGTGCTCATTGTGGGCGTTCTCATTGCATGCGTAAGGCGAGAATGTTACCCAGGTCGATGTAGAATTACGATCACACAACAGTGTAAGGAACGTGTTTGGTCCAGAAATTGTCTTAATCCTTAATCCTCATAGAAAGCACTGACTGCTTTTTTTCATAAAAGTTCCGCCAAACTTTTTTTACTTGTTCTGAAGGTTCCTACAGCTTATTTCACTCACTGCTTTCAGGACAAAGCAAAGCATTTGTTAAACGTTTTGAGCCCAGGGAGGTTTAATTGTAATTCATGTAGTGCGGCTGAACTAGCATCCTTGGACAAGAGTTCCTCGTGGGTCCAAGATATTTGGAACACTAATGATGCACAATTAGCTACAGGGCTTGGCCGAGTACCCAGCCCCCATGGACTTTCATAGGGTTTCTATTGCAGCGGAATTCGTTATTCAGCACTGCACCCGCGTAAAAGGACGCTGATGAAGGGCTGAGAGGACGATCGAATGATACTCATGTTCGATCTGTGTAATATAAGTAAAACCACCAACTAGCCCACCTGCCTGCTTCAGCTGGCTTCTCCACCATGAACTGACCACATAACACGTGCACTGTTTCACTAAACCCTCAGCAATGCATAGAGGATTCTTTTGGAGTGCAGCGCTCGTACTGTCAGGGAGCTACTTATAGCAGTGACCATAGTACGACCTAGCGTGCTCGTCAGTTGGGTGGCCTAACGATTTCAATCGGCGCGAACAGCTGCAGGAGCTTGAGAAGATCTCGCTGCTGCGCAAGCCCCTGGACGGCCAGGAGTGGTGCCTGACCTTCGCGCTGGGAGGCCTGCTCTTCCGCTACCACATGGGTCTCAGCTTCGGGGACGATGCGCAGACCGGCCCCCAGGAGATATCCCTCTCCGAAGTGAGCACACGTAAAAGAGCCGCCTGATTATGCGGACTACACTACAAACCCACGCAAAGACGAGGTTCATTTGCCTGTGCAAACGCCTACATTTCCCTGTGCACACGCCTACACTGCTGCTAGCCAACGTAACCAGCTTAAGCGGTAGCGTCACTAGTGCCGCGAGTTTAACTGTGGTACCGGGTGAATTCAGTAATCAGATAACGGGGAGGAGGTGTAGTGGATCCTTTTGGGGTTCAACATACTGATGTTGCCCGTCATTTTATATCCCGCCTCCGTTGAATGCGGCCTGGATTCCATCCGCGACCTTGGGCACCGCAAGTCAGCGACCACTAGCCACCGCGGCGGGGGTGTGCGTGCGTAGTGAGTGGAGTGGAGTGGAGCGGAGCGGTGGTGGTGGTGAAAAACTATTATTGTAGGAGCCCTTATAGTTGAAAATTTCAGAAGTGGGCTGGCTCCCGATAAGGGTCTCGGTATGACCACCTACAACCAAAGTGCGCGACATTCTACTTGACGTTCTCAACCTAGGCTCGTTCCGTTTTTTTTTTCTAGATATGCCAACGCTTCACGGTGCGGCGCTTCGAGGACCTGCGCACACTTTCCTTCTACGCCATGGAGCACACCAAGCACACGTGGGTCGCCTTCGACGATGACTGGTCCCTCGCACGCAAGGTACACCGCTCTTATATACCACCCGCAAGTACTCATTCATAACGGAGAGGCAGGGGGAAGGCAAGAAAAAACAATACATTACGCATAGTAACGAGATATGCAAATTGCCTGGAATGATGGCGATTAAACACTCTAGGCTAGCTTGCACACCAGCCATTGCCAAAGCTCGATTTTTCGTAAAAGCACAACGTGCGGTCAATTCTGGGTCTCCGGCCACGAGCGATCGAGAAGGAAACGACGCCAATCGGCGCTTTACTGAAATTAGACCACGTAATTCCGTTAGCACTTCCGCAGCCAGAAAGGCCGTTGGCTTCCTTTGTGTGTGTTATCTACGTAATCTTATCGTCTTACCATACACTTCTCCTCCAAGTCCGCCGTGCTATGCGCGGTGCTCTCCTCCCAGGCCACCCTCGCCCGTCAGCGCGAAGGCCCGCGCATGTGCCTGGCAGTTTACCACGCCGAGCTGGACGACCACCGCGAGTTGTGCGGAAGTGGTCCTGCACCGGTGCTGCGCAGGCTGCAGAGGCTGGTCATCAATGGGACGGCCTAGCAGAGCCGCCCACTCTTCCTGCACGGCAGTGTTCCCCACTTCAAACGTGCTCGGAACATTATTATTTTTACAACTTTCAATGCTCAATTTTTTCGCACCTTCTCCGCGCTCGTCCGACTCCTTTTTTTCTGCGATATATGACCTTCGATCACTTTTCCGCCATTCGATAACCAGGAAAAGAAAGATGTTGCTAAGAGGTATCTTTCCTCCCTTAGATTGCACATTCCGTATACACGTCATTGAGCTCCCTGATGCAAATGCATCAGCGATGCACAGGCTACTCTCGAAGCTGTGGTCGAACCAGCCGTTATGCTCAACTGTTTTCCCCCAAAAACCAATTAATATTCTAAACTAACGCGCTCTTCACAGGTACCCAGATCGATTGGAAATGTACGTCCCGTCTAGTAGCTCTAGTAAATAAATTGCGATAATTTGAGTTTGCCTTTCCGGCGTTATCACTTGCGCAACTTGTAACAGCTCACATTATATATAAAAAAGAAATTCTTGTTCTAATTTCAGTCCTATTTCTTTTATATGCGCTGTATGACACTGCTTGTATCTAAATTCATGTGATGTAAATGTTTCATGCTGAAGCAGGCAGCAGTGCAGCAAACGTGAACTCTTGTGCAAACAAACTGCCTTGCGTACCTCGACATCCACCGACAAGAGTCTGCACCAAACAAGTCTCGCATACACTACCGCTCCCAAGCGCTCTTTTCACTCACACCGATTCACGCTCAGCGAGACTCACTCGCGCTCATATATGTAAGATAAAATAGCAGCACCCACATGCTGATCGATGCCTCCTTGGCATTCCTGCCATTTAATTAAAAAGCTACAGTTAAGAGCTAAAAAATCGTGGGCATGGAGCACCAGATCGCGCTGCACGTCCATTCAGTCCGACGCCAGCCAGGTAGGCAACTGGGCACCGAAAGAGATAGTGCTCGAGGTGGACCAGCTCACTGCTTCCGATCCCAGCATGGCACCAGATCCACCAAACTAAGATCGTGGCGGGAAGATGGGTATGAAGGGCTTCTGTGAGGTAGTCGTGGCAGACATGGGCACCATGAGCCGAGCCCTCAAGAAGGCTTCACTTTTTGAGCTGAGGGTGAGGGAAGATTGGCACCGCAAAATGTCAGGGCAAGGGTGAGGGAAGGCAAAGAGGGTGAGGGAGAGAAAAATGCACGAGTTTAGGGCAAGAGTCTTTCAAATTTAGTGCCTGCCCTGGCTTTTAAATTTCTCACCCTGAGAGCAGCCTTCTCCAGAACTAATGAAAACAACTGAAGTACTGAAGCCGAAGCATAAGCTGGGCAGCACGTGGTGGGTACGTCGGCCCGATTAACTATGGAAGTGACTATACTACCAGGAGCCGGGAGAATTCCAGGAAATTCTCCCGGAACTCTTCTCGGATTGGATGCTGAGGGAGCCGTAAATACCTTTCTTTGCTTTTCTCGGGCCTCGATTCTCCCGGAAGAGTCTGATTTAAGACGCTACCGGAAGTACCAGAGTCATCGAGCTCTTCCGTATGATAGGCTACACTATGATCGTAGTCCGTGTTATTTCTTGCGGACATTCTTGGCTGCTGTGAATCTCAGTGTTAAAGCAAGATCGACGCGACTGGACACAGCCAAAAGATTACGCAGTCAAGTTTCCACCTAGTGCGACTCGGTAACATTGGCGCATATCTTATATAAGGAAAACTAACTAGAATATTGCTGATTGTGAGGGCGAGGTAGAGGGAGGGCCAACGAAGTGAGGGCGAGGGAGGGCCAGGGACGTTTACAAAGTGAGCGAAAGGGAGTTTATGGTTTATGGGGGTTTAACGTCCCAAAGCGACTCGGGCTATGAGGGACGCCGTAGTGAAGGGCTCCGGAAATTTCGACCTCCTGGGGTTCTTTAACGTGCACTGACGTCGCACAGTACACGCGCCTCCAGAATTTCGCCTCATCGAAATTCGACCGCCGCGGCCGGGATCGACACCGCGTCTTTCGGGACAGCAGCCAAGCGCCGTAACCACTGAGCCACCGCAGTGGTGTGGGGGAGGGAGGCGCGATGATTTAGTGGTGAGGGTGAGGAGGAAAAGCAAAAATGAAGGCATTTGCCCACTCTGAGTAGTGGTGGTCTGGAGGGATTGTTTGATTGTGTGAATTTGAAAGGAGCGAATTGCATCCAAATATTGAGCATACTAATGTGGGTCGGGCAGTAACTGGGTGTTTGAGATTACTGTGTGCACAACGAGAATTTCCAGAGTCGAAACGGTTGGAGATGAAATGTGCCGGCGAGATCTGTTAACTGATCAGAAAGATTGCGGTTGCTGTGGATGGAATACACCACAGCGCAGAGTACGTACGTATCCGAGACTACTGCATCAGTGGACAGTGCGGCCGGCTTCCTGCACAACTGCAATCGGTGGCAGTGAAGCCTCAAGGTGTTTGATGCTCCCTTGCAAAACCGTCGAAACACAGGTAAAGCAGCCGTTTCAAATCGTTAGGGCGCTTTGTAGTTTATCGGCAGAGAATTCTCCTGGCAGTTTCAGCACATAGTTAATTCTGCAAACATCGATCATTTTCAAAACAGCGACCAACATAGTTTTCGTCATCAATGTCGAAATATTCGTTCTTATGCATTTACTTTGCTTTGCTTACTATGTTTTTGGTACTGGAACAAGAACCAAAAGCATTACTTTTTCGTGCAGAGGACAATCATAGCGCAAATCAATGTTTCCAAAGTATAATATGGATATAGCGTAAATATAAAGCGGTCCTTTGGGATGTGCGTGTAGCCCACACACGTTAGGCTACATCGGCATTTACTGCAAAACGACCACCGCTGAATCCTCCTCGGTCTTGACACAAGTTTGAATCAGCTAGCGGTGGAGAAAAATGGTTGGACTTTTAGAAAATCAGCAATACATCTCTATTTTGGTGCCGGACAACATGAACAGAGCAACACAGCCATACAATTGAATTTTGCTAATAAAACTAATAATGCCTAATAATAATGGCGTTCACCTAAGCGTGCCTTTATTATCGTTATTTACGTATTATCGCTTCGGCCTGCTTGCTACCGAACGAAAACTTCTTTAACGGCTATATGTGAAAAAGCTATTACGATTGGCGCACTCAGGGCGTAAGAAATAACCCTTTAAAAGACAAATTTTTTGCCAAAAAAACTTACTAAAATCACTAAATAGTTTGTGATTTTTGGCGAAAATGGATGTCAGGCTTAAAACATGCGCTAAAGGCGAAAAACGCGTTTCGTGAACAACTAGCGTCCTCTAGTGTCCAAAATTGCAACAAACGCTATTGCCGACCGTAACTCGTCTGGCACTGAGCTCAACGTAACATCAGGCCAAACGAGTGAGACTCGTCATAGGCGATATTGGTGCAATCTCCTATGGCGAGTATAGATCTGAGTTGGCGGTTAAAAAAAATTGGCGGAGGTTTAGCTTTGGTTAAACCTGGAGTGACGCGACAGCTACAGTTGGCCTAGTGGAACTTGGTCATGTAACGAACCACGGGATCAGCCACGGCGCTGCGCCGCCAGCAGCTGCTGCGCACCACGTGACCAACCACGTGATAGCATGGCGGCGCAGCCACAGGGTGGCGGCGCCGTCACCGCCACGCTGAAGGCTCGAAATGTTACCGTAATGTAGCTATCGCTACAATATTAATGGCGAGTATGTGCGACTGAAACCTGCTAGGACGGAAACCGGTGACGTGAAGGTGTGGACTGCAATCGGTGTGCAAAATAATACCGCCCGTTTATTACTCAAGCACGAAGCGAATGACTAAGTATTTCCTTTTCATTTATTACGTTACATTTTATGTATGCTCCTTCAAGTGATTCTGCATAAAAGTCCGTTTAGTCTCCTCTAAACACACTAACGAGAGTGATTCATATATTTTCGAAGTGTTTGTTAGCTAGCTAATAAGGTGTGACATGAAATATCAAAACTTTCCACGCCAGAGTAGTAGTAGTAGTAGTAGTAGTAGTAGTAGTAGTAGTAGTAGTAGTAGTTGTAGTGGTGGTGGTGGTTTATTAAAATAAAATTTATGAGGGGGGGGGGGCACTTTGTTGACCTAAAGTGCGGTTGGGCGAAAGCCTTTAGCGCGGTGTCGCTGCTTGTGTCACTGATGTGTGGTTAAGATGTGAATTAAATACACAATTGTTCGTGAATCTTAAATGCTGGAGACACTGGAGGGAATTTTGAAAGCATCCATCCGATTCAACGCCTTTCTGCAAACTCTCTCCAGCGTCCTAGACTAGGAGAATACATAAGCTTTGGCAAGAAGCAGCGGAGTCGTTAGCACGCTCAGCTGCGGAAAGGAGGGATGGTGGTTCGAATCCCATCGTGCACAAATATTTTTTTTTCTTATCGAGTTGAAGAGTGTCACGGACGGACGGACGGACGGACACCGCGAGTATGGGCCATTAAAGGCTTACGCCTTAATAATAAAAAGGAAGGATAAGATTTTTGCTAGCCCAGGCATCTGCCATCGATACTGAAGCCTCTGAGCTCGGGCAGCGGAAATAAAGGATAGCAGGCAGAATGGAGAAATGAAGGGAAAGAGGTGAGGGGACAGGAAGAGAGGATAGGGGGATAAGTAATATGTACAAACTATTTACACAATCAGAAATGTGTCCAGGTTGTGCGCGTGATTAGTTCATTTTAGAGGAATTAAATCACACACGCGCACAGCACTGTGTTGGTTACAACTGGAGTGGGGCGTCCAGTTGTTAATCGTCCAATGTAGCACTCGCGGAGCGTCCGATCCCTGCGCGTAACTACCTGGCGGAGAACAGACGGGATGTCAAGCCCATCTATTCGAGGAATGCACAGAGGCTCACCAAGGTTCGCTCACGGGTTCGTGCACTGCCCTGCGGCCACAATAGCGTCTTGAAGCAGTCTGGTAGTATGCCCAGCGCCCTATAGGCCGCAAGCATATTGCGACGAGCATCGGCGAGCGCGGCACAGCGAAGGAGCAGGTACTCCAGTGTTTCCACTGCACCGCATCCGTCACACACATCACTCGTCACGATTCCGTGGCGCTGCCGTCGTTCCGCGGGCCACACGCAGCCAATGCGCGCGGAGGATCATTGCGCGCGACAGCCGGTGATGCTGTCGATGCGCTCACCTCCTGCGATGCGTGGGTCGGGGTGCTGCTTTCGGAGAACGTCGTGGATGATCGCACGCACGTCCTCCAGCGCAAGGAGCAGATCGCTGGGAGGTAGTTGATGTGCGGCGTTCGCGAGGTCGTCAGCTTCTTCGTTGCCGGCGATGCCGCAGTGACCGGGCACCCACTGTGCACGCACGGCACAACCTCTGCGCGAAGCGCTCGATGCGCGAGCGAATGTCGCGCACTAGTGGTGTACCGCGGCCGTTGCATTGCAGGCGGCTGTGGGCGGCGCAGGAGTCGCACAGCAGAGCACTCCTGGGCGGCGGAGGGACGACGGTAAGCAGCAGGTCCAGCCCGAGCCGGAGCCCCATCAACTCCGCCGTGGTGGAGATTTCCTTATCGCAGAACAGCTTACAAATAATTTTCCGTGTCTATAATTTACCACAAAGTTTTTATCTGGTATGCACCAAAATGGCACATAAATCGCTGCTGTGGTTACTTCGTGAGAAGGCCACAGCTTATGACAGTGCTTTGTTGGGCGAGTCTGTCAGTCATGATGAAGAAAGGATACTGCGCGCACACAAACAAGGACGAGAGCGGGACACAACAAGCGCAGACACAACACAGCGCTTGTGTGTTGTCTACCCATCTCAACCCTACCCTTTTCGTCCTTGTTTTGTATGTACGCAGTACCCTGTGTTCAGGGCAATACTTGTTTTCTGATTTTTCTTTAAGTCCTAATTTTGGACTGAGCTATACTTTCAATTTCTTGGCGAGATTACATGTATAAATCTATTGTCACGCGCCATAAAACAAGGAAGCAGGCTTCAAACATGTGGCCCCGTGGGAACCCGTGAAAGGCTCCGGAGCAACATCGGCCTCGGATTTCTTGACGACCACGAAAAACACGCAAAATTCAATACACGGCGGTTATTACACTTCTTCCACATCAAATACGGCCGTCGGGGCTAGGTTTGCCTGTTTCCCAAAAGCAGATACAGGAAAGTCAACGGTGCCGTACAGGGAAGGAGGACACCTTACGACTGTCGATACCAGCGCAACTAGAAGTGGCAGAGATTAGATACTCCTGTCGCTAATAAGACTATGCGTTAGGAGGTAAATACTATACCAGCACCATGACTCAATATTTCTTTCAACAAGACACTCAGTCGAAAATGAATGGGTATATTTTCACTGACATAAAGAAAAGAAAGTGAGCATAGGCAGTGAGCAAAAAACCACTTTTTTTTTTCTCCACGCTATCATTTTCAGTTGTTTTCAATATAGAGATGCAATAAAATATTTTTCGGCCTTCCTCTACACCATGAAAAGAAAATCAGAGTAAAGACATTTTGGCCATGCAAACAGCTCTTGGCGTTTCTACAAGCATGAAAAGGCGTAAAGGGAGGTTCACATGCAAGCGAAATGGCGAACACAGCGAACAGCGGCGCGGCGCTGCGAAGCGGTTCGCGAGCTTTCGTTTCACATGCATCGCCGCTCCGCGTTTCCCACCGCGCTGCGAAAACCAATGTTGCTGGTAAAAGATATGCGCCTGCAGCCGGTTTTGGTGGCCTGCAAACACAAAAAAGCGTAATATAAAAGCATTATTTTGTCATTTCTTTTCACAGTTTATTTAAATAAATATAATTATTGCGTTTTAAGCATTTAACAGCACTTTATACAATTTCTTTCCTAAAAAAAAGTTCGTACGTGCGGCGTACAAACTCGCGTGGCAACGCCGGGCCGTCATTGGTTGAGATGCGGTGCTGCCGCGTCGCCGCCGCGAAAATTTCCAACTTGCCCGAACCTCGCCGCTCCAGCCGCTGGGGCTTCCTCCGCCGCTTGAGAGAGGTTGTATGCGCCGCGGCGGCGGAGTTCGCGAGGGGTTCGCTTGCATGTGAAACGGGCTTAAGGTGAGCGTTGACATGCTGTAAAAGGTGACATGCGGAGTGCAGAATGAACTGCAGAGCAGCAGCTCGTGACGCCAAAGCCAGCCCGAAGCCTGCCACTACTCAATGAGAGAGCTGTCTGGACATACAGTCCTACTTAGCTAATTAGCTACTAATAGCTACACTCAAGATGCATCTTATGAGCTTAGCATTTACGCAGCCAACCGTTCGCACTTTCCTCATGGATACCCGTTGCTCTTGGGTGATGCGAAAGGGAATGTAATAAAATTCGGAAATAGTGAAGAGCCAGAAAGCCTGTAGCGATTAAGGTCATAGGGGGCAGAGGATGATCTGTGAGGGTAGCTAATACCATTCGGGTGTTGTGGAGAGGGGAGAGGTATAGAGCTATGAAGCACAGACAGGGCAGAGGATTTTGACCCGTTCGTTAAAAAGGATGCAAGCTGTAAGCCAGGGACGAATTAAGGCGTGCGACCTGTTGCTTCATTGATGCAGTATGTCATGCTACGCTTTCATGCACTGTAAGCCAAGCACAAAGCAAAGCAGCTGTAGAATATAATGTCCAAGAATGATCATCCATACTCTTTAGCCCTCAGGTTCAGTTCCCTGCAGAAGCTTCGTAGGCGCAAACAATTCACAAATTTTTTGGGAGATGCCAGAAAGAATGTCTTCTTTCTGTTTCGTGTTCGATAACGTTTTCAATTTCGGCCTTAGTGACAATAAAGAAAAATTACGGGTTGCTTAATTAATATTATGCAATGACAGTGTTAGTGTTAGTGTTAGCATTGGGTCGTCTTCAAAATAATATTGGCTCGGCTACTGATCCGGAGTAGCCAGGGTCGGACCCGACTGCGGCGGCCGCATTTGGTTGGAGGCGAAACGAAAAAGCGCCCGTGTGCTGTGCGATGTCAGTGCACGTTGAAGATCCCCAGGTGGTCAAAATTATTCAGGAGCCCTCCACTACGGCACCTCTCTTCCTTTTTTCTTCCTCGCCCTCCTGTATCCCTTCCCTTACGGCGTTGTTCGGGTGTCCGCCGATATGTGAGACAGATGCCGCGCCATTTCCTTTCCCCAAAAAAACAACCAATTCTCTCACTTCTTACTTTTTCTTCATATTTTCTTATTACAGATTATCAATTTCTCAAACTCATTTTTTGGGAGGTCCCTCCTGTAACAGCCACCTTCCTACATCTCCCTCATCTGCCTTACAATTGGGGAGTTAAATTTGCCTCTCTTCACTTTGCCGGCAGGTGGCATGCAAAAGTACAGAATATTACGCCGGACAACGGTGGACATTTTCTTCGCGGAAGGGGCTTCTAATAATAACGTATTAAAACATTTCTGCCTACACAACTGCCATACACTAAGGCGCACATGTATACGCAACGCATGCGATTGATTTCTGCTGGCGCAAAACATGCTTTTTTCAGCAACTTTGGACGGCCGGATCAACTCGTGCTTGCAATCCTGCAGATTGTTTCCACACTCGCACTGCCCTCTCTTCGATCCAATACAGGACTACAATGTTCACGGCGCAAACGAGGCTAATGCTTGAGGGATTGTCGGGGTGGTGGTGGTGGAAACTTTATTAGACACAGGCAGGGGCTGAAGACACTGTTGAGGTACTGAAAATTTTTCAGACAGAATACCGCAAATATGTCTTTATTGATTCTCACTTCCCACAAGACGGGACGCTCTGTTAAATCGCGAGAAGGAGGTCGATGGACATGCACGTCATCATTTCAATGGATTTCAGCCGTGCAGGTTGTGTGTTTAAGAGTACAGCTTTTAGTTGCCCGTTCCCTAGTTCCGCGTTGTACTTGGCGTCGGCGTTGTCGGCGTAACCGGCTGTCCAAGTAGCAGAGCGAAGCGCCACCTGGAAAATGGCTTGCCAAGGGAAGGTCCCGGAGGGTGAACAGCAGCGTAACACGTAACCTGTCCCTGCGCATCGGCGTAGTCTGCGTAGCACGGCACCCGACAGGTCACAAGTCACCCTGTCACCTCTCACCTCACAGGTGGCAAAGTAGCTGGTAGTAGCAGAGCGAAATGACACCTGCCAAGGCTAAAGCGAAAGAATGGACAACTGGAAGTTGGCTGCCATGGGAGCATCCCGAAAGGTGGCAAAATTAAAATACGTGAAGAGCTGCGCTCAAACTTCGCGTTACCGACTATCATAATCGTCTGTCAATTTTATTTCATATTTGACGTATGTCTTTCCGAGTCTTAGCACACAAGTGCATTAATACTGCCCTTGTCAGACCACAATGCTTGCAGGTATAATTTTTCCGGGAATATTTTTCTCTGGTTATGAGAGAATCCCTAGTGTGTTCATCCCGCCTTGCCATAAAATAATTCAAGATTAGTTGCGAAGTTCCCAGCTGCGTGACCGTAATATTCAAAGGGGGTTCTGTGGCTGCGCTGCCGAGCGTGAAGTACAGCTTGCATTCGGGCTAGTTGGTTGTATACCGGTAGACCTATTTTCAGGGCTATCCTTGCGCTTTGGCGTTTGCGCTTGTGTCGTGTGTGTGTGTTGTCTTCTTGTGCCACTTTTAGCGCATTCCTTCGCAGAACCATTTTCAGGGGCTGCATAGTTACAACACAGCTTAGCAAGGAACAAAAAAAGACGGCCAACGTAGGGCGGGGTGGTAGGGTGCACATACCATTTCACCATGTGAACACTGCAGGGCAAGTGCAAGGCTATGGAAAAAGATCACTATGCAAGCGTGTTGTTTCAAGCGAGCTGTGCACAGGCATAGATACCATTTCAGCCGTTTCTGGTTCTGCTGTATCTCGCGTATTCTTGTTCCGTGACACAATGAGTTCAGAGCGACTTGTCGAGCCTGGAAGCCTGCGCTACGTAATCATGGTCCTTCCGCTTTACCCTCGATTCACTCCCCGGATGCAGAGATGACCGTGCAAGCGGCCAAGTGCGGATACAGCCAAACCATTTTAACAAAACCATCTATATTGAAATTATGGTTATACCGAAGCAATATCCACCCCGAAATTCCCCTGGGAAGCTCCCATATTAGTCCTTGTATCTAGTTGCTGCAAAGTAAAATTTTCCATCACTGGAATTTAACCTGTATTTAACTCCGCTGATCATTTCTGAATATGATGACAGGTGATTGTGCGCATCACCTAGGTGATGGTTCCTCCTGACAAGCATAAATCAGCGTGCACAGCCTGCCGTGTCCAAGACACGGAAAACTAATCACATATTAGGCGGGGACCGAGCGGTTTACTCACAATGCAGTGGGAGGTTGCGATGACGCCACAAGGTTACGTGACCGAGGTGGCGTGACGCCCTCCTCCCATTGGCTGCAGCTTGACGACGCTCCTCCGAACTAATCTGAGCTTACCAGGGTTACTCCGAGAGCACAAGACACAAGGTTCTTGCTCGGGTTTGATACGTCTGAGCAGTGCTTTCGAAATAAAACAGTTTTGCAGCCTTAAAATAATTATATATAGACAACTCTATAATAGACTTTTTATAGACTATTGTCTTCCTATAAATATTTATTTTAATCTATTCATAGTCTATAGTCTCTCTATAAACAAAACTCTACTAATTGTATGACCATAAATCTATAGATTATCTATAGACTGTCTATAGGACTTACATTGCCTATAGACTGTTCACTAGGGTTTGTCTATAGAGAGTCTACAGACTATCTATGGACTGTATATAGACTGTCTAAGTAAATTTTTTGAAGGGTGCTGTGTACATCGCGCGCTCGAAGATAATGATTGCTCATCAGTTTCACGGGGCCAAGCAATACCGATCAGTGTTGACGAGAACACTTCATGCTACAGTGACGCGTAGCTTTATTTCTCCCGGACAGCGACGAAGCGCGACAGTGCAGAACGGCAATGAAAATTTGTGTTCTCTGTGGAGTTATCAAGCGGTCGCCACAAAAGTAGATCGGCCCATGTGGTCGTCCTTTGATTCCCGGTTCCAGCGTCAATCCTCACCATGCTGGTGACAGCCGATGACCATTCTCGCACAGTCCGCAGGCCGAGCACAAATCACGCACAAAGGACAGTGGAGGCTTTCAGTGAGTGGAGAAACTTGGAATGTCCGTTGGAGCATCGCACGTAGCAGGTGTGCCCAAAACCTCTGGGCGATTGAGTGCGGCATTCGCCTAACGTCGCTTGCTGCTACGTTTGGTGCGTATCAGCCCCAACCATCAACACTGTTCGCAGCAGAGCAATATAATCGACCGCAAGAACTCAAGACAACAACAAGGATCCTTTCAGCGGATAAAAAAATATGAACAAAAAGTTGTGCGATATAATGATGTTAGAAAGTGAGCGACAGCTAATCTGCATGCACTGTCAACCACCAATGACAGGAAAAAAATGCGGACTTATTTGCAGCTCAGACAGGCCGTACGGTGGCGACTGTAAACGGTATATACGCAAACAACAATACAGGGACCCGCTGCACATCTCCTAAGGTACATCACACACAAATTAAGGCACGCATACTGCATTATACACTCAGTACCCACGCTATGTCGTATCACGTATAACCTGCCGTTGTGGTCAGCAGGCAGCACGTAAGATGAGAGTAAACACGAGTCCACACTTTCCTGGCACGAAAAGCATCTAACGGCGGAATACCACCACCAAGTGAATGCGCGCATTTTTTCGTGTTCATGACAAGCAGCCGTCAAAATTGTAAATAGAAACACCGTTTGGCGAGACAGTCTGCTCACGGCGTCGCATTCAAGCACGCACCGTTCTTATTGCAAGAGCTCAGCAGGATATGTGGTGTACTTCAATAAAACACATGCTTGAATACAAGATACAGGGTGTACCTCAGTGCAGCACACTGTCCACTTCAGCGTAGATAACCTATGAGCCTCTCACATGTGATGCGTACATTTAATCAACGTGGTGAGTCCGATCTGACTCGTGTAGACCGAATATCCCCCGGGGCGGAAGCATTTCTACTTACACTCATTTCCTGAAATTGCATGCAGCTGAATGACACTTTAAATTTAGACTTTTAGCAGGGCCGTAACGTGGGCATCAAACACGTCCCCTACAATCCAGACGCATAGCAGAACAGATATATTTCGGCACAATGGCACGCCGCAAATACTCCAGCGTGCACTAGAAGTTTCGTGTTCCAACCTAGCAGCATCGAAAACAGCAACGTGCATCGGACACGAGCTCCTATCACAGAATAATATGAACACGCCGGAGATAGCGGTCACAAAAAAATACATACATAAAACGAATGCCGCGAAATCTTCGACACACTTGAAGCCAAAAAAAACATACTTCTGGAGCACTTCATACGTCAAATACGCGGCAGAAAGTTTTCTAATAAACGATTAATATTCGCACTATTAATAACAGGGCAGAAAGTTCTCAATTGCGTCAATAGGTTACGTCTTCGAACGAACGACGGACCCTCACGTATTCACTGGGACGCCATCCGTGAGGTCACCAGCGTAAAACGAGACGTCAGGCGGGACGGCCTCTCCGTCACGGACAGCCTGGATCGCTCTGGATGAATGTGTGCGTCAGGTGCTCGCTGTAGTCGTAGATGCGGCGGATCCTGTTAGCACCGGCGACTATTTGGGAGTCGGTGCTGCTGCACGCATTCCGCCAGTCCTCGCACTCGATGTCGAACAGGGCAAGGCTGACATTGGCCCCGTAACGGCGCCTGACTTCGCACAACTGGGAGGGATGAGCAAGAAGAGGGTGTTAGTGGAAGAACTGGTTTGCACCCAGCTACGTATTGATCACCAGCACAGTTGCGTCCAGTGCGCGGCAATAGCCTTTCGCACTGACCTCCAATTAACACTGCTTTGCGATAGCTGCTGTCTCCCCATTATCCCTGAAAACTTCCTACACTCATTCGCCCAAATCGCCTCTCCCTGTTCCTTTTGTCTCGCCTTCAAATCCATTCCGTTGCCCAAACAGCCCTTTGGATATTTCCTCTCCGCAGTACATACATGGAGCCATGCACGCTCTCCCACCGACCGAGTGTTCATCCTTCCGTTGCAGGGAGGGAGGAAGTGCATGCCTGCGCACGCGGGGCCTTTTGACCTCCCCAAGGGACTCAAGCTATAAGGGACGCCGTAGTGGAGGGTTCTGGAATAGTTTAGACCACATTGAGTTCTTTAACGTGTGCTGACATCGCACAGCACACGAGAGTTTTTCCTACTTGGCCTCCATCGAACTACGGCCGCCGTGGCTACCATAGGATCAGAAGTCGAACGCTAAAGCCAAAGACCCACTACAGCGAATAGCTGCACAGAAATGTTACTATGTCGCACCAGCTTCGCAACATTACTCGGAGGAAATACACCAGAGCCAAAATACAGCGAAGCAAAAAAACAACCAAAAGAGGACAACAACTGAAACTGAAAAGCTGCGCGGATTAGGGGATATATGTCTTAGCACTCCGGTCATATATTCCTGCCTGGTAGAGATGGCGTTTCTACGAAAACGATCCTGCTGCCGCTTGTGATGACATGTCATGTTCTGCTGTCATGTTTGCTGTTCGTGTCTGTCACTCTGTCTTTCGTCTTCTGCTTGCACTACAGTTCTGTTCTTATTGTCTGCACGGCGTCCAGTCCTGCTGGGAAACTAAACTGTGTTCTATTTTCTCATCGGCAATATGGCAGCGACGGAGTTAAAGAGAGACGGTGTATAATTAAGCACCACACCTTCAGCGTAGCGGTGTAGATGACTTCGAAGACTGAGAGGTACTCGGTAAAATTGGGCGGAACGGCGTATGCAGTCTCCTGTGCCATGATTGAGAAATTCAGGTACAGCTTCATGGGGTCGTTGCAGTACTGGAAAAAATTAAAACGTACAAAAGCCTAATTGTTAATTACGTTGATTATATTACAACAAAAGTATCCAGATCTGTTAGAGTTTTGGCAACATTCCATCCCTTCCTACTACAAGCCGCAAAACTACATATATACAATGCATTAATTGTTTCTCATATTAACTATTGCTTTATTATATGGGGAACAATAACCATAACTAATCTAAATCGCATATTATATATATATATATATATATATATATATATATATATATATATATATATATATATATATATATATATATATATATATATACTACAAGAAAGTCCATTCGTCATATTCTAGGGGCTGACTCACAAGTTGACACTGGCGAAAATTTGCAAAAAGACACGAACAACTCCGCAGTAATTAGCAAGAGCTTAATGCAATAGCCCAATTAAACAAGAAACAAGTTAACAAGCCTTCGTGACGCGTTTTTCATACCTTGGAACATTCCTTTTTCAAGAACAAAGCTAGGTTATCAAATGTTACGTCATTCCCTTCCAACATTACTAAGAAATCTTCACCGAAATCGAATTTGTATTAACCGCACTAACATCTCCGAGCTTGAGGCTTTCCTTGCAAAGCGCGGACCAGGCCACCAAATTTATGATCAGTGTCCAAACGCTACTATTTTGTTCAGCTTGAGATGATTAAACTTAGCATCTTGTGCATGTACTTTGCTGTAAAAAGAAATGCTTTGGCTGCACTGTATTTGTTTACTTGAATATTGTAGTAGAATTATATAATTAATTGCAAATGACATTACCTTTTACTTGGTTTTGTCTATGCAATTTATACTTATTTAAATGCAAATTCGCATATTGTTAGAACAGAATTCTGCCATGACTGTATGCCATTAAAAGCGGGGCTCCAACGCATCAAGTGAACTTGCTTCAATTTTTGTTTGAGCTACTTCAGTTGTTTTGGACGGAAATGAACTGAATTTTAATTTGAAATAATCACGTGCACCGAAGATGCATCGCCACCAGAATATCGAAGCACCACACTCAGCTGCTGTTTTAATTATCTACCAGTCGTATTTATAAAGGCGACGGATTTGATGAGAGACCTTATGTCGGACATAAAGATTCCATTGTTTTCTCTAAGGGTAGAGGACCTTTTCTAAAAAAAATACGATTCAAATAGGCACATTATGTCTCATCTAGATTAAAACACAGCGCATTTTAGCAGGGTCATAGATAGGTGTGTAGAATAATTGTATTCGTTTGTCCAAGGCGGTTTGTAATTTGAGCTGCACGTGAACAGTTCTAGTATTCTACGTGGCGGCTTGTTATATTATTGCCCAAAAGGTACACATCTCAGTACTAGCACGATAGGACCCATGTCTTATACAAGCTACAAAAATTGAATAAAATTGTTTAGACAAGAGGAGGTAGTCTCCTGACGAAGCCCTGGCCCCACTGTGCGCAACATCAGCGGTTACAAAATAGACGTAGACAGCGCGTATACAACTAGGTACAATAATCATCAGCGTACAAATATACACATCGCACTTTGTGCACAAAGAAAGAAATCAGAACACAGTGACATTGAAATTGCATATATTGCTTAGTCATGATCATCATGAGCATGACTACGCCCACTGCAGGGCAAAGGCATCTCCCATGTCTCTCCAATTAACCCTGTCCTGTGCCAGCCGCGTCCACCCCCTCTCCGTAAACTTCTTAATCTCAACCGCCTACCTAACCTTCTGCCGTCCCCTGCTACGCTTGCCTTCTCTTGGAATCCACTCCGTACACTCTTAAGGACCATCGGTTATCTTGCCTTCGCATCACATGCCCTGCCAAAGCCCACTTCTTTCCCTTGATTTCGAATAGGGTGTCATTAACCCAAGTTTGTACCCTCACCCGCTCCGCCCACTTCCGGTCCCTTCATCATCATCTGCATATTATATTAAATAAAAAGATAATGCACTTCGTACACAAATAAAGAAATCGGAACACAGTAAATGTATATCCTATCCGTCTAATTGTATATCCTTCAGAAAACGCAGGCTACATTGTGACAAGTACAGACATGGAAGAGTTTGCGTCAAAGCCAGCAGTGACAAGTAGAGACATATGTACACGAGAATACGATGAAGACATAGAAATGCAGTTTCCTCACCGTGTCCGAGGTGCCCGGAGGCGTGCCGGCGTTCACACAGGTATCCCCGAACTGGGCCGTCGCTTGAGTGGAGGTCATGTAGACGCGCGTGCACAGAGTCAACGACATGGCCACCGACGGGTAGATGTTCCACGAGGTGCTGTTCTGCACCCAGTCCAGCGCCTGGAACTTACGAGCGACTGCTGTCAAAGCGACGAAGAGTGCAGCAATACGCACGGTTCTACTGATCTGCTACTCATCCTCTTATAGAATTATAATATTCCTCTTCTAGAGTTCATATCTTAAATGGCATCGTAATGTCCGTGCCCTTCCAGACACCCCCAAACGCTGTAAGGGTGTCTGGAAGTGCACATACAAGCGCGCGATGGTGACTGGCGTGGCCTCTCGTATTTTCCGTTTCTCCAAAGTTAGTTGACACGACTAACTGCCTCAGATCTTGAATGTTGGCTTCAGAAAGAACTGCCAATGCGAAAGTTGTAGATCGTGTTAAAAAAGAGCAGAGCGGAACGTTGACATCAACGGTATCATTTACGTACTATCGCGATCAAAAGTTTACGGGACGCGAGTATGCGGGAAAAATTATTTCTGTGCAGTCACTTAATACACGAGCCTAAAGCGTGTCAAGGTGTAAGGGGACGAGCATGCTCTATCCGCTGGTACACCAACACTACGCCACTGGGCACCGAGGCAGAGCCACAGTGTACTTTTTCCCGGGAGCATGCGTCCCGTTGTGTTTTGATCGCGATAGTACATGAGATGCGCACACTCCCTCTAATCTTTTTCCTGTGTTCTACTAACCTGCTGCTAATCCTCGTTTAAACTTCTACTAACCCTCTCGAATCATACATTTTACTAATCGATCGAATATTCCAAATCACCGAAGGTTCGCGCGGCCGTAGTAGGAGAGCGTCTTTTACATTTTCTTATCATTTTTCAGCTCTGCATTCTGAGGTTCAGTAGCCAAGAATTACTGGAGGTTCCTAACTTTAACGCAACTTTTTCTAGCCGCCGCAGCGGCTCAGTGGCTGGGGCGCTCGGCTGCTGACCCGAAAGACGCGGGTTCAATCCCGGCCGCGGTGGTCGAATTTTTATGGGGGCGAAATACTAGAGGCCTGTGTACTGTGCGATGTAAGTGCACGTTGAAGAACCCCAGGTGGTCGAAATTTCCGGAGCCCTTCTCTTCGGCGTCCCTCATAGCTTGAGTTGCTTTGGGACGTTAAACCCCATAAACCTAAACCCAAAACATCCATTTTCTTGGCTGAGATTACAGGTTCAAGAAATTCACAGGGAAACATGGCTACATTACGTGCTGAAAATGCGATAGCATAAGTTGTTGATGTCTCTACCGAAAGTGGCTTCACTTCCGTCCTAGTGACGTTACTTCCCTCCAGCCAATGGAAATTATTCGGCCTCGTGACCTCCGTTTCCTTCACCCAATCAGGGAATTTTATGACCGACAACACATATCTTGCCCGATGAGGCTTCTAATGGTATTACAGAAACGCGCCGTTAAAATAAGTGGAGTCAACGTCAGCGCTGTAGCGACGGCAGCCCACACATCACGGGCATCGTTGCTCACTATGCTAACGGTGTTGTTGTTGTTGGTGCTATTCCGAGGCGACGCTCCGGTGATGATGCACTCCGGGTAGCCTGCGGCAAACTCGTCCTCCGTGAAGTGCGTCCAGGGGATGAGGCCTTCGACCGGAAACCGCCTGGGTAACAGTGAGCGAAAGGGCCACGAAGAACGCCAGATTTGCTGCGGATCACGGCGAAAGTTCTCGGGTGACCACTTCTTTGGAGCGTGAACTTGAGCTAGTTTGTTTGTTTACGGACGTTGGCGCAAAAATATTTAGGTGCGATCAATGTGTGAAGCGAAGAAAATGAGATGGCATTTGGCATTTCTTTCACTCGCCAGTCTATTCCAATTCTGAGCCTGTGCCAATTCTTTTTCCAGTGTCTTTCACTCACCAATCTATTTTGATTGTATTTCAATTCTAATTCTACTCTGATAACATATCCTTGTTGCGTTTCTAATCATAATCACTTCTTTTATTTATTTTTCTGAGTCTTTCTTTGTTATTTACAGAGCAACGTTCACCTATGATGCCGAAATATGAGGAACCTTGAGTACCTTTTTAAGGAACGACGGTGTGTGGCGTCATGTTACAATGAAAAATCGAAGAAATGAGTGCCTGGAATCGAAATAAAATCTTTAAATTCCACAGGTCGATCTGTCCAGCCACCACTTGAAGCACGAGTGCAGCCCTATCTCAATGCACACGCCCAACCGCAACTGTATTTACCAAATTCGAAATGACGCTGCATAATTTAACAATCTGTTCTAGGATGAATTTGGTTGTCCTTAACGAAAAGGCGACATCATGAATGCACTGTGAAATCCGAAATTTGGTTTGAAAATTTTGTTTAAATATTTTCTTATGGGCACTAAGCCTAATTTTTCCCACCATGAGAGTCCGGCAGCCGCAAACGCCCCCTGTGTTTGTAAAAATAGTCTTGGTCAGTAGATGAGCGTACAACACCACCACATGGGTAACCCGAATGTGTGAAGCCAACTGCGACAAAAAGCGGCTGTTCCGAGTACGTTCTAAGTGGTTGGAGCTCAAATGCAGCATCAAGAATGTCATCAAAAAAGTGGATGAAACCTTTTATACTCACTCGAGGTGTTGGCTGACGTTTCCGAGGAATAGCGCCTCGTTGGCCGGCCAGATCCGGACGCCCAGGATTATGAAGCCGCCACTGGGTGCGCGAGCACTGGGATGGGTGCCGTTCAAATCCCGCTGCCTGTCTCTCAGCACCTGCATACGGGAGTGCAGTTGTGGTCTTCAACGGGGACGACTTTTCGCTTGTGGTGCGTAGAAGTGATTGCGACGCCATCCACTGCGCATAAAGCACTAGTGATCCCCGTATTTGCGTAGCTCAACATTACTTGCGGACGAGACACCACGTTCTTTGGCCACTGAATGTCTCATGTCACAGGACAGACAAGATTTCCTGAAGAGGAATCCATTCCTAATGCGAGAACGATGTGCCGGGATAATGCGACGTTCATGATAGTCTGTTACTAAAGGCAACCATGCAGCAAACACTGTGATACCTCCCTAACGCAGTTGCAGCTATTGCAGTTAAAAGCAATCTGCGGCGCAGCGGTGCAGCAAGTAACGTGCAATGCCTTCCGCAGACTAGTGCACCTCGACGCACACTCCCGCAGCGGAGATTATCACTTGTCAGATCAACAAAAATTCGCTTTCGAAGAGGCACGGCCACGCACCGAAAGAAATACAACTCGGGTGAGAGCAACTAGCATGTCATTAGAATTGCGAATGTGACCAGACAGAACAACAGCCTGCTGGCCGACTACAATGTTGAGAATCTCCGCGAAGTTGCGACGTTAACGTTCCCGCTTATATCAGCCATGACGCCATCACAAGCAAACGAGGAATAAAACTCAGCAATACAGGGTCCTTCACACTTAAGAACACGCCCTCACCCCTGGGTTAATTAGCAGGCGCCTTACGGCCTCGGCCAATTGCTTCTTACAGGAACGTTTACGTGGATGCGGCGATCTTTACTCCGCCTATCCATGTTCCCACTTGCGAGCCCTAGCTGCTCGTTTACCCGCCCCGTCTTTCGCCCGAATTTCTGCACGGCGTTGGTCCTCCGTGCAACTAACGCCAAGTTGATCCGCGCATGGCGACTACGGGGCTGGCTGCAACACGAAAGCGCTCCCCGCCTGGCGCCCTCTATGTCCCGGCTGACTAACTGCTCCTCGGCTTCCGATATCACTTATGGTCAGCTTACGCTATGCGCCCTCCTCTCCTCCCCGCACTTTCTGCGCTCTGTCGGGCACATGGGCGGACGCTTGATGTTGACAGCACCGACTACTACGCATAAACCGGGAACCTTCGCTTCAGGAGGTAGCACTCGAGAAGTGTCGCGGCCGTACCTACCCTGAACAGGTTGAAAACCGCGCTGACTTCGTTTTGGATGGACCGATTTTGCCACGGCTTGACTTCCAGGTCGAGGACAGCGTGGTGGAATATGTTCCTCGACCAGTAGTTCTGCAGCTTGTTTTGCCCCGACGAACCCCTCAAGTGCGCCATCACGTCGGCGATTCTTCTGCAACAACGGTAAACCGCATGGGAAGCCCAGAGGTCACTGAGCATGACGATAACCACTTTGAAGACTGAACATCTACCAACGAAAAATAACATGGCTTCACTAAGCAGGAAACTCGGAATGGATTAAGACGCACGCTAATATAAGTTACCCTTGTTGGCAAGTTCCCTTGAGCTGTGCGCACTCAATAATGGAATAACTACTTGCGGCGTTGAAACTACGGAATTACGGATGCTTTCCGTAAGTTTTCTTGCGATATCCATATGCTTTACGTGTCGTTTCATTATAGCTTTCATTGGATGTATGTACATGACGCCGTGAAATGGCCCAATGTGGAATGGCCTTTCCGTACGTCGACTGGGTATTGTCTATATAGATTTTACATGCTTCCTATGAGAAAAACTCGAAATTTACGGATTCCATATGAAATTCCACGTAAGCCATGCATTAAGCATATAGAATTACGGGAATAGTAAATCTGGTCGTTTCAACGGGGTCAAGAAAGAAGCTGTTCGTGACAGTAGTTCAACTTTTCGACCAATGGGCTTGACAGAGGTGATCATCCTCGCCACTGGCTTTGCTCTAAGAGAGTAAGGGAGCCCCGACCCTCATTTTGGATGGGACAAATCCGAAGAGGTGAATGTTCTGTTTGCTTAAGGTGCGTAGGGCTTGTAAAATCACTATTTCGGTAGTGGACCCCAATATGCCACGATATCCCAGATGAATCAGTTCAATATTAAAAAAAAACCTGCACGCGGAAGCTCCAAAATAGGGCACAGCTTTTCTCCAGTATATTTTTGTGAATTGGGCGAACGTAGACTGTTTAAGTTCCAGCTTTTTTATAAGATCCATCTTGTTTACTCCAGCCTAACTTAAAACACTGAAACCCAAACCGTTTCATCCTAATTACCGTTTGGCAAGCTGAACATTTTGTTTTACTTATTTCATGAATATTCTTGTGCCCGGCAAAGATTTCATTTTTCACGGCTGGCCCAAAGTGTTTCCCACGGAGTTACAATAAAGAACCTCTCGCAAGGCGGATCCACTCCAACTACACGCTTCGCGGGTTTATGGCTGTCTACGCGATCTCGGACAGAAAAAACCTCAGCAGTGAGGGGCGGCTGTACAATAACATTGTTTGCGTCGTACATTCGCACTTATCTGTTTCTTTCGCGCCACGACCAGGGCTCGACACCAAAGCGTACGGGTAGTCTTCCCAACGATGGCGATCGGCGCCGTAGCCTTTTCCGAGCTTCTCGGCTGCCACCTCCAAAGAACCGCCGCTTGCGCTGTTCGTAGATGAACCAGCGCCAAGCTGACCTCCTAACCTGGGCTCCCCTTCCAACCCTCTCCCAAAGATACGTCACGCGACGTTATGGCAATAGGTACAATGTGTGAAGACCAGACGAACTTTGGCTCTATTTATGAACAGCATCAGCAACATGTATCAGCTATCTCTTCTTCAGAACCCGCAAGATGCAACACATTGTGCCTACAGTGTATCGTCTTCGTGCACTTTTGCATCTCAGTTTACTCCGGCCCGACACTGAGCCGGAGGCGCATTTGCCGCTACCCCAGTCCCAACAGCATCGTTATCTACGGTCCTGTTAACAGGCTCGCACAGGAACCACACGACAAATATTTTATGGCAGAGAGAAGGCAGTATTCGGGGGAAGCCTCAGTCCACTACCAGTTTGCCAGCGGATTGGGGCTGCCCCTCAATCCTTGTTCATTTTGTGATGTTATTAATATTGTTCTTGAAATAAATTTTAACTCTGCGTCAGTCATCTGGCAACGTATGCAAAGTGCGGGACCACCTGCGGTTCCGGTTCAACATCACAACTCTACCAGGCTGCAGTTAGAGAACACATGTTGGGCTTTAGTTGAAAAAGCATATTCCAGTTTTAATACTTGACCCTCGGTGAGGATGGTTACACCAAATCTATTTTTCGCCGCAAGCGCATGGAGGAGCAGAAATCTTACCCATGCGGGAAGCTGATGGCGAAGTTTGTGCGGGGGAAGCGAGGGACCATGGCGAGCATCTTCTGGACGTCTGCATGGCTGTCGTCCAGCAAGGTGTCCTGTCCTGCCCGGGTGTACAGCGGAATGAAGGCGAAGTCGCACGCCCGTGCCAGGTCTATCGCGTCGTAGTCCTGCTGGAAGGTGCCGAACACGCACCACACCTGTCTCCTCTCCATGGGTCCTGGCGCCAGTGTCGCTACAAGCGGTGAGAGAAAGCAAGCAGCCGTGGTCAGATGTGGTCCTTTGCGATGCCTGGTGGTTTTTAGTCTTAGAGCTCTAACTGCTTGCATTGGCAGTCAAGATAGAATCAACCATTGCTGACTGCAGCATTGCGTCCGCCTGCCCTGCTCCTGTGTTTGCGCTTTGCCTCACCACGTTGTGTAGCATGTCGCATATGGTTCAATGCGTGACACCAATATAGGTGGCGGCAGTCATCGTTTACGCGTTAACTACTTCACTGCTCTCCCCTAGTAATCGATCTATTCAGCCTTCCTGGTGTCCACAAATAGTCTGTCCTTCTGCTTGTTTTATGCCGATTAACTGCGCATAGCTATATTAAACCCGAACAGTCAAAATTTGTTCAGTACAATTGCCTGTTACAAGAAATAAAGTCCCAGACTGAACAAGGATATCGTCTATAGTTACCTTGTTTTCCATGCATATAAAGAAAATACTGCGAAAGAGAGTAAACCTATAGTGAGAGTTGTCGCCCAACCCAGAGAGCCAAGTTCTACATTCAGAAAACTAAGTGCTTTCAGTGAAATTATCAAGCGCTATTAGTCACATTGCACTATCTCACAGAAGCTCTTCTGAACATAAGGACTGATCACTCGAGCGTTGACACAAATAACAACGTTATACATACTTGTACTGGTGGTGCTCGTCGTAGTAGTTGTAGTTGTGGTGGTAGTAGTGGTGGTGGTAGTTGTGGTTGTAGTTGTAGTTGTGGTAGTCGTAGTGGTGGTGGTAGTTGTGGTGGTAGTTGTGGTGGTTGTGGTAGTTGTGGTGGTAGTCGTGGTGGTAGTCGTGGTGGTAGTGGTTGTTGTAGTCGTAGTGGTTGTAGTGGTTGTGGTAGTTGTAGTCGTGGTGGTGGTAGTTGTGGTCGTAGTTGTAGTGGTGGTGGTAGTTGTGGTGGTGGTAGTTGTGGTGGTGGTAGTTGTGGTTGTAGTTGTAGTGGTTGTGGTAGTTGTGGTGGTTGTGGTTGTGGTAGTTGTAGTTGTAGTGGTTGTGGTAGTTGGCGTCGTTGTAGGCGTGGTAGGCTCCGGAGGAACTGCGAAAGCAAACAGGCAATACTTAGGGCACAATGATAAATGAGGCGACGCTTACTGTGTGGCCAGATACCGAACGCTCAGCTATCTCGACGCTATAGGCCTCACTGGCTCATGTGCTTTTTGCACAATAGAAACGCAGAGCTAAATAAATATTTATACAAACGCATGTTAAAGTGTGCAAAGTATATTCGAGTCAGGCAAGGAAGTCGCCAAAGTGAACAGCTCACTACGTGCACGATTACGAGCACCTCTTCCGCACTAATGGGTACATTCTCACTGTTAACCGCATTTCCAGGCTCCGTGGCCGACGCCCGGTGCTGAAACATTGGGTGCAGCTGATCACGTTTTCGTTTTAAAACTTTCGCCTGAGTCTCTCCTGTGGCATTCTGAAAGTGCTGAGCTGTCACAGGGTTATACACATATACACAGGGCCTCGTCTAGCGCGCATTATTAGGTTGGAAGACTTGTACAGGCTGACTGATCCAAAGTGAAATAATGGAAACACCTCCATCAACAAGGCGGATAATTTACTTGATTTTTGATTTAGTTTGAGTTTCATGTATTTAGTGCTGACCTCGGTAATGAAATTATCCCCTTTTCTTTAACTTTTTAAACCTGCGGAGTTGCGAAGAGGGATACCGCGGTCTGAAGACCGAACCACTCAAGGCAAAATAACTACAACGCATACGTTTCATTCCATCTGAAGACGAAATTTGAAAGCGCAAGCGTCTGCCATTCTGAACAGGGAAAAATTGAAAGACAGTGTTGTGGAAATATTGAAGTTAATGGTCCATTTTTCTGATATGTAGCAAAATCTTTCGTATAAAGTGTTTCCATCGACCACATCGAACAGTTAAGACTGCCATAGAAAATCAACGTGGTATGCTTTTGACGATAGTGCCGCGCATCTTTGCAGTGTTTGTTCCTTCTTCAAATCTGCCGCCACGCCACTTTATCGCTTTGTTTGCGACGCAAGACGCTCCTAGATTTATCGCAATTGATCGCAGCCAGGCAGAGCTTATTCTACGTTGTTCCAGAATGTTCTAGTAACTTTGCACGCTTTATCTCGAAAGTTCGCTATCAGCTTTAAATTGAGCACGGCCGACAGCGGCGAGCATTCTGTTCGACGACCGCCGAGTACGCTTGTTGCTATGCCGCCGCCGAATGATTCAGTCCATTGTGGGCGCAAGTCAGCCCAAATAAATAGTTTTGTTTAGACACCATTTTCGCAGCCTTTCTGCTCTCTGGATCCGAGTGCAGTCACCACTTCGTGACAATAGCAAAAACGTGAATAGAAAATAAAATACGAGACGGCCGTCGGGTAGTCTGTGAATATGTCAATAGTATAGTGAAATATTATACTCTCTGAAAAAAATTGTGTTTATAAACGGTTTCTCGCTCAAAAATGCCTTTGTCCAGAATTGCTGAGTACGACCCGCCCACTGTGCGGACACTGCTAGAAAATACAGATTATGATACTTATACAGATACGGACCTCTATTCAGGGCTTTGCGTGAGGCCAAGCTTTTCTTCTCTCTAATAATGCAGTAATAGAGTGAGTTAACGTTATGCGTCAGGAAAGCTAAGTGATAAGTTCATTTCTTCTTCTCGGGGAAAAACCTGGATTTGCGACCGATTCCCGGAACGTGGATATAGCGGCTCGGCCAGGCCGGAGCGGTGGTGTTAGTGTAGACAGCGGTGGCGCAGCAAACAAACGTATTATTATGACAACTATATGCAATGACCACGAAACCGTTGCAATATACGGCCCGAGGATGGCGAAGAACTCCTTAAATATTTCATCTGAGTTTCGATGCGGGTTTCTGCGCACAAGACAGCTAGCCTTCTCCGCGCTTGCCTGTCATGAGGATGAGGACCAGGTAGCACAGCACGGCCAGCAGCGCGATGAGGAAAGAGAAGAGGAGCAGCATGATGCACCTGTTCTCCCTAGGAGGGCAGAATGAGGACAGTTTAGCAACAATAATAGTAATGTTGGTCAGATTGAGGTTGACCAGCACTTGTATGGCACCACGTTCTAACGAACGAGACGCTGATTTAAGTAAACATTGATCTTCTATAAGATAGAAAATCGAAATAGAGGTACCGCTACCACAGGGTGTCAACACATATTTTTTTTAGCTGTAGATCAGTGAGGCCCGGCCATACCACTATTCACATCTGAGCGGTGATCACGAAGTCATATTCATTATGACGTCACGAGCTTGCATTGAGCGGCGTGAAAAGAAGCAGTGTGGCTAAATCTAAATTTTTCTGCAATAAATACGTCTTTTCCTGCCGAACAAAGATTATCATTGCCACGAAGAACCAAACAAGTTCTACAAAGAACACAATTCCGCGGAGATTTCCTCGGTGTCTACTTGAGTGACCGATTGTAGAATAAAACAGGTCGGCAGAGCAATAATGAGCCTGTCATTCCCCCTCAATCTAAAATTACCATGGTTCAGTCAAGAAAAAGCGCTAGGTGGGTGTCCTCCAAGGACCAACACGCTCCAAGCATCTTTGTTTTGCAAACACTGAACTAATGCACTCGTGCGCCTGTATATATGAGTGTCAGTAATGACGGATTTAGCGTAACCCCTCCTTTCAGTGCAGCGCCGCTGCCTCCGCGGCTATTGGAAATCGAAATTCATTAAACGCTGAACATCTTCTAAACGCTCTAATTTCCGCATGATCACTATGTTGATTATGCATGAATTCTTTGTTAGATATACATGTAATATAAAGTTGCTCGGTTATAACACATTTTATATATTTTAAACAAAATCAAAATTTCAGCCAACGATACCGTGCGAAAGTATTGCACGAATGGCACAAAGACCGAAAGAGGCAATTGATAGGCACTTACCATGAGCCAGCTGCGACAGAAGCTGCCGATACGGTTGCGTGGGCCGCAACCGGGCTGCAAAACAATAACCGACGTTTATCACTCGAAAACGAAGCAAATGTGCTTGGGTTTCGATTTTATTCATCTTCCTCTGCACGCACCCTCTCCCATTCTGATTGCAATACTAACTGGTGCACTGCATTATAAAGGGTATTCGCTCTACATTAACGCATACATTTCACACAAAAGTTTTTCTCCAAGTATTTCTTTTTTAAGTGGGCTAAGAAGTTGTCAATAAAAATCAAGAATTTCACCGTCTGAATTTTTTGGCATTTGATTTGTGAAACTGAACGTCAAAATCAGTTTTCATACTTGGCAACCAAATTTTAGTATCCAATGCAACAAATGTCATTTAAATGATACAGCGGTTGCCTTATATGCGGGGCCATGGTTTTTCCCGATCATTTCGAGTAGCAATACCTAACTATGTTTGTAACCTGGCGTTAATCTCGTAGAAAAAGAACGCGAAAGTAATGAGATGTAACGTGCCAATGCCGAAGAAACAGGTACAAAACCTCCGGGCTAAGAGCGAGGAAGCTCAGTGCACGAAAGTCTTCTTTCGTCTCATTCGAAACGCGGTCTCCGCGTCCAGGTATGCCTGTTTTCGAAACGCGGCCGTCAAAACGAGTGCTGGTGGCGCCCCCCCCCCCCTCCCTTAAGTGGAAAAAAGCAATTTTCGCTAAAGTGGTTATTAATCAGAAGTCGAATGCCTCATTGTGCTCGAATTTCATGAATTCAGCAATCTAATCTTCTGTTTTTATTGCTTTCGGCGTGAATAACGCATTAGAAGATAAGGTAACGCTATAAAAGTAGCGTTAACAATTCCTCCGACGAAATGCTCAGTTTAGAGATTTTACTTACATTTCCGCTGAAAGAAACAAACTAAACAGTAAGCACTAGCCGAGTAAGAAAATTCTCAGTATTCCTGCAAGAAATCATTTTGGTCATGTATTTGAGGTCGGTATTTTTAGACGGAATAAAAAGGTTTCTGGACCCTCCGCTACACAATGCGGGCCAAAAAAAAAATAGACAGGCGACGTCAGGAATAAACGCCAGTCTACGTTCTTGCCACCGTGAAAAGTCTTAGTCAGAGGATGCATGTGCGATTAACGGAAGAGCAGTTTGTGACGCGAAGACAGCTCCCAAAGCTTTCGCCAACCATCGGAAAAGCCGAACGGGTTTGCATACTTTTGGCGTAATCAAATCTCAAAAAATCAACTTGATGAAGATTTTTTCTGACCGACATTTCCACTCCCAGTCGTCCATTCTTCCCTGGCGAATATCTGTTGCCTGGTGTAGCATTTATAGCCACCACGCATTCCTTGTTGAAAGAAAAGGAACAGGTGAGATGGAAGCTAATGTAAAGGAAAAATTTCTAAAGTATGAAGTGGTATGGCATGGTATGGTATGGTATGGTATGGTATGGTATGGTATGGTATGCTATGGCATATGTAAACTATCATCATCAGCATCAGCCTCACTGTGCCTACAGCTGTACAAAGGCCTTTCCCAAATCTCTACAACTAACTCAGTCCTGTGCCAGCTTGGCTACCTTATCCCCACAGACTTCAAAATCTCATCCGTCCACATAACTTTCTTCCATCCCGTTGTGCACTTGCCTCCTCTTAAAATACTATCCGTTATCTTCAACGACCACCGCTTATCTTGCCTACGCATTACGTGCCCTGCCCAAGCACGGTTCTTTGATTCCGCCTAGACTGTCATTAACTCTCATTTGTGCCTTGATCCACTCTCCTGTCCCCCTGTGTCTTAAAGTTGCATTTACAATTTTTCTATAGCTCCCTGCTCTGTACTTAATTAGTTTGAACCCTTTACATTAGCCTCCTCGTTTCCGCCCCGTAGGCGAGTGCAGGTTCGGATCAGCATTCACTACCTGCTCTAAGTAGATTTATTCCCTTACACTACCTGCGCCTGGCTAGTTTTTCTGCATATCACTTGTTAAACCTGCCATTCTTCTTTCCTGTCTAGGCCATTGATTATGCCTTTGCAATTCATCCCCCTGGTTACTTAGCAAGGCAATGTCATCAGTGAATGGCCGATTACTAAGGTATTCGCCATTAAACTCTTATCCCCAGCGGTTTCCAATCGAGTAAAGGACGTTAACTTCGAGGACAGAAAAGGAAGCCGTGAGCACTGTGGTAAAATCATAATTTTCTGCTGTTCCGTCTTTTTCGCGTTATAGGCCACGCTTCCTTGCAGTGTACGCTCGGCATACTCCCGATGGGAAGGCATATCTCGTGTACTAGTCACCTTCTGTCCCTTAATGACTCATCCTACACTTCCGCTACAAATCCACCTAACAGAACTCTTGCAGATGCTAAAATTTTCAAGACATTGAGGACATATCTTTTTTTTCTTGTATGCCGTGATGCCATCTCGATCTTAAAAGCACAAATGTTTTGCACAGCAGATGTCATATCCCAAGGCACAGCGATATACATGGCTAATGACTTATCCCTCCAGGCGCCAACATGCAGTCTTAAGCAAAATCAAAAGTGTTAGGTGTGTAGCCGGCTTAGTCCAAACTATGCATATAATCGTATCTGTTCGCCTATTGGCTGGAGAACAGAGTGTCAGTTTCTGTGTAAACGCTGAACGGCTGGGTCAACCGGTGCTTGAAAAACTGCACACGCTGTTTGCACATTCGCACTGCCATCACCCTTGCCCACTTCCGGAATACAACATTTAGGGCAGCAGACGAAAGACAAAAGCGAAAGCTTGAGTGCTGTAGTTGGGACGCACCTTGCTGCAACGGCTGAAGCGACTGCTGAGGCACTGGAACTTCTGGAAGAATACAACGAATCTATCTCGTAAAAACAACAAGATGGTTGCGAGTTTGTAACGCTAATAACACGGCATTAGGTGGCCTATGATCACGGGGCAATTGACGCATATTATAATTGATATATTAGACTAATGCTCGATCCACTACGCCACCGCAGAGTTTCTGGACGTGTCCTGTGGAAGGTATTGGGCTGTCATAGGTGGTAGGTGTGTTTTTTCCTCTGGGCGCCCGGCGTTCGGCTTGCGGACGCCAAGAACGGCTCAAACTAAGGGAAAAAAAGCTAGGAACAGTTAACGCTGCAAATGGCTTCGTCGATTCTTAAACTCCGGAACATGGTACGGGGTAAGCAGAAGCCCTGAATGTGTGATAAAGGGACAATCATAACCACTCCATCCAGCTCATGTTCGCAATACAAATCTGCTGCTTGGGTCTTTCTGGCTTTTGTTAACGTTTGTTGGCTGCAAAACACTGATTTATAGCCGACAAATTTTGATTTAAAACAGACCATTTTTTTCACTACTGAGTTCAATCTCGACACGACCAGGCCGAAAAGGACTAAGTTATCGCCGTTTGGAATAAAAATAATTGGTTTTTTGGGGAAAGGAAATGGCGCAGTATCTGTCTCATATACCGTTGGACACCTGAAGCGCGCCGTACGGGAAGGGATAAATGAGGGAGTGAAAGAAGAAAGGAAGAGGTGCCGTAGTGGAGGGCTCCGGAATAATTTAGACCACCTGGGGATCTTTAACGTGCACTGACATCGCACAGCGCACGGGCGCCTTAGCGTTTTGCCTCCATAAAAACGCAGCCACCGTGGTCGGATTCGAACCCGGGAACTCCGGATCAGTAGCCGAGCGCTCTAACCACTGAGCCACCGCGGCGGGTTTTTCTAGACTAAAAAAGCTAATTTCCGAACAAAGGAGCATGTTTTTTCAATAGAACACGAGTATCGGTCCGTAAAGGCCAATTTCATTTTACCCTTAGCGTAAAATGTATTCTAGAAAATAACTGCTTATTGGGCGTATACAGCCACAATACTGTTCCTCTAATTCGAGCGGCAAGACTCTTACGAGTGCTACGAGATAAATGAATATGCATATACGACAGTTCTATCCAAATTAATCATGCGCCTTATATGCTGGGTGTAATCTCGGTTTTTTTTTAACTTTACCGTATTACTTTCCAAGTCTCACTTTCCAACTGCGTTCAAAGCGCCCTTGGCAGGCCGCGTGGTTTCCACAGTACTCCTATATTTTTCTTGCGATCAGACGTCGTGGTTGGGGTCGTAGTGGGTTCAACCCTACCTCTCTCGGAACCTATCTGCGCCATTTCAAAGTTGTGTGACCTATAAATTGCTAGTTCTGCGGCTGCGCTGTCAATAGAATGAGCAGCACAGAAACCTCTGAACCGTGATAACCCAATGTCGTGCAGTAAGAATGCAAGGAAAACAGCGAAAAGAATAGAGCGAGTACAAAAAATACAGAGGTACACGAAATGGCTGGCGCTCTAGCATTGCTAAGCACGGAATGTTATGCGAAAGCACGTTTTTTTTTTTTCAGGTGGACACCACCGCCACGTATCTCAAAGTGCCAATGAAGCGTCTATGGTCCGAGTGAGCCAGTTAAGAACCTTTCCGTCCCTTAAAATCAACTAAGTCTACAACACTGCCAACACCAACGCCAACGCCAATGAACACAATGTACGCCGGCGGCTTAATGCTGAAAAATTGGTTTTTTGGGGAAAGGAAATGGCGCATTATCTGTCTTGCATATAAGCTGACACCTGAACCGCGCCGTAAGAGAAGGGGTAAAGGAGGGACAAAGAGCATAAAGAGGTACCGTAGTAGTAGGTGCTGTAGAAATATATGGCGTGTATTGAAATCGCACAGCACACGGGCGCTTTTTGAATTTCGCCACCATCGAAACGCGGCCGCCGCGGTCGGGTTCGGACCCGGGTACCCCGGATCAGCAGCCGTCCTCTAACCATTGAGCCACCGCGGCGGATGCTTATTGATAATAATAATAATAATAATAATAATAATAATAATAATAATAATAATAATAATAATAATAATAATAATAATAATTGCTTTTTAGGAAAAGGAAATGGCGCAGTATCTGTCTCATATATCGTTTGACACCTAAACCGCGCCGTAAGGGAAGGGATAAAGGAGGGAGTGAAAGAAGAAAGGAAGAAAGTGTTGCCGTAGTGGAGGGTTCCGGAATAATTTCGACCGCCTGGGGATCTTTAACATGCCCTGATATCGCACAGCACACGGGCGCCTAAAGCCCCAACTCGATGGGCACATCCTACGCGTACGCGCAGAGCGCCTGTGCGCCCAGCGCCGCGTCGCGACGGGCGTCGCAAGTGGTGTGCACCTCCATAGCCTATCGCTGACTCGCGCTCGTGCGCGCACTAGCACGTTGTTGCTAGACCTCATAGATTGGAACTGGCCAAAACGGTTAGACTGCCACTTGAAATCTTTAGATTTTGAAAGTACCAAGGCAAGTTATGTAATATATAAACTGAACTGCAGTTTTAATAGTAGCTTTTCATTCTAACTGGCCCTTATTTCAGTGCAGGTTTCTCTGGTCTTTATTTTTACCAACAGCATCATTGAGCTTATTTTTGTGGTGTTTGTGGCTGGCAAGCCACTGCGAGCGGCGCCTCTCAACAGCAGCGATTAATTTTTCATTGCTTATTAGGTACGACATGTTTGCGCAGGGGGCTGTCGCAGCTCGTTGACAAAACAAAATCAGTCGGCGCGCCACGGAGGCTCATTCCGGATATTGCGGGAACTGTGCCCTCTCATTGGCCACAAACCAGCGAGCCACTTCCGGCGCGTGCGCCAGCGCGCCGCCAGGGCCGAAAATATCTGACATGAACAGATATCTAGCAACGCGCGCGCCTGCGCGCGCGTCTCGCTTTGCGCATGCGCAGACCGGATCCAGGGTACGCCCGTGCGCGTAGGCGCTCAGCCGGTACGCGTAGGATGCGTCCATCGAGTTGGGGCTTTAGCCTCCATAAAAACGAAGCCGCCGCGGTGGTGCTTATTGCTACAGTTCCGCTTTTCTGCCACAGCGTTGTCAGAGCCCACGTATGCAGCGCACATCTTTCACTACCGGCGCGGTGGCTCCGTGATTAGTGCGCTCGGCTACTAATCCGGAGCTCCCGAGTTCGAACCCGGCCGCGGCGGCCGTGTTTTTATCGAGGCGAAACGCAAAATTTGCTGCGGTTTAACTACTGCTGAACCTGGTTACAGAGCGAAAGCTGTAGGGCATCGGGCAAGTAGACGCGGCTTGGCGTCTCTAACGTTAATGTAATGTGTAACGTAAAATTGATGGTTGATCGCGAGAGATTGGCCACTTAATGAACGCTATACGTTCGCTCCTCACCACAGTCCTCTTTCGCGTCGAAGTCAAGCGCACGGCTCCGGCTTATATTCCCCCAGACTGACGTCACAACGGTAGTTTCCATCGCACATCACGCGATTGTCACTTCACTTTTCTACCGCCCTCTTTCGGCGAATCGAAAGGTCAAAGGTTATGTGTTGCGACACCATGGTGGATCACATATTGTAACGCCTACAGCCACACGACCTCTGGCTCACTTGAGGGTCAACCTGCACCGCACGGCGAAATCGGCTTTCCCTAGCGTAGCGAAGCTTTCGCTTCAATAGGCGCCAGTGTGCTGTGCAATGTTAGTGCATGTTAAATACCCTTAAGTGGTCGAAATTATTCCGAAGTCCTCCACTACGGCACCTGTTTCTTCCTTTGCCTCTCACTACTACTTTATCAAATTCCTTACGGCGTGGTTCAGGTGTCCACAGAGATGCGAGAAAGATACTGCGCCATTTCCTTCCCTCAAACCCCAATTTTTCCTCCCGCCACATAGCTCAAAGCGCAATGGAGGTGTCCACTGACCCAAGCAGCTAGTTATGCCGATTTCTTTTCCTCAAAATCAACGGTCTAAAACGGGGTCAACGTGGTGGTGGTAGCGGTTTTATTAAAAATAATAGCAAAAGGGAAGGAAAAGATTTTTGCTAGCCCCGGCATCTGCCATCGATACTGAAGCAATTGAGCTGGGGCAGCGGACATAAAGGATAGCAGGCAGAATGGAGATATGAAATGAAAGAGGTGAGGGGACAGGAAGAGTCAACGTCAACTTTCCTTTTCATCCTTCCTTCAGTCGCAACAACACCGATGAGCCTAATGAAGGCCGGCGGCGTATTGCTCCAGTGCCGCGTCTCTGCAACAACGTTGTCAACGCTACCGTATGCAGCGCACACCTGTCAATGCCGCCGCGTAGCTCATCGTCCGATTGAAGTGTCCACTGACGTAGAGAGCCAGCTATGCGCCTTTCGTTTCCTTTCGTGACTATATCAGATGCTTCACTTCCACACTGATTTGGCGGGCTGGGAGGCAAATAGTGTTTTCGCACTAAAAACGTTCAAGCTGTTGTCTTATGCTGTTGCGTGCTGTTGTCTTTTGCCGTTTGTCTGACACTGTTGTATGCAGCTACTAAGGAAAACCAAAATCGTTATACAGTATGCAACAGTTTTCTGTCCTTTCTCTGCGTCCTTCCTTGTTGCGCACAGTCAGTTCAAAATGTCCTATTAACGCGGCCTACACTCCACTCTGCTAAAATCTCAGCTTTCTCTCTCACCCCTGAGTGAAGACCCGGAATCTCTGGGTGCCAGAGACGACCCTGCAAGCGTAAAGAATCGAATAGGAATGCGGTTCAAGGCGTTCGTCAGTCACTCCAATGGTCACAAGGAATAGAGAGCACCAGCGCGCATCGGAAGCATTGCACACCGCAAAGGGATGCACCATATCGACTCACGTGATTCGACGGCCGTCGAGGTCGTGTAGTCGGTCTTCGTCCGAGTGCCGGTAGCTGTGCTTTCCGAAGTGCCGCTCGAGGAGGAGCCACCAGCAGGAGCAGCGACATCGCCTGGCTGAGCTGACAACCGTGCCGGTATGGGAGCAGAAAAAAATATGCTTCATCAAACGAACTGGTCACGACCAGAAATGGCTGAATACGGTACAGCTACATAGCCAGAGGCGTCAGCTCCTCAAGATGCAAGTTACCCTCTGGACTCTGGAGCGACACTAAATAGGCACCAACAAGACGTAACCTTCCCAATGACAAAGCCTTCACCGCAAGGACTAAGCTGTGTAGTTAGTGCCATTCTAATCTCGCTTTGACTTAAAGAGTACTCAGTACGATAGCCCGAAGAGAGGCACCGGTCAGGTTTTTCATCTCGGCCTCCCGCTCGGGGAGCTTAGCAAGCTGGCGAAATGGAGACGGAGGCTCGCTCACCCATCGGCGCGTAGGAAGGCCAGCGAGACGACGTCAAGTCGCCGCTGCAGCAAACAGCGAAGAGGCCCAGAGAAGGGGTCAAGAGGCGAAGCAGAGGAGCGACGGGCAGGATGATGCAGCACAGCAGGGCTTCCAATCTTCTTCTGAGGTCACGAGCGCCACGCAGACCCGCGTGTCCCTCTTCGTCATCAACAGAGAATTTGCACGTTCGCACGGGCGCTCATAGCTAAAGGCTTCATAATGCAAGGCCGTAATGAATTTATGAAGGTAGTAAAGTTAGCATAGTCCAAACTAAGCTGGTTAGTAATGCAAATTGAAAGCGCGAACGAAACCTGGAAAGAAAACAGAAACAGCTAAACTTGAGGCAGGGATGTGATGGGCACATTTCATGAAATAGACCGGGCAACAATAGGCACTTGACGAAGAAAAGGCTGAAGTGTTCGTCGGTTCTTGCGAGCAGACCTTTTCTCTCCGTCTTCCCGACTTCACCACAATTTATCTGGCCGAATTTTAGCAATGATCTTAGCCTTACGTAAATTAGAAACTACTGTTTCCCAAGTAATATGGTTATGACAGACTCTCTGTCTATTTGTTCTTCGTTACCCACACCCACTGAGCCTCGGGCATTGCGCCTCTAAGTTCCTGATCCCCCTCCATCTAAATTGTTGTAGTGTTTAATGTGAAATAAAAACAAAAAGGGAGGTAAAAGATTTTTGCTAACCCCGGCATCTGCCATCGATACTGAAGCACCTGAGCTGGGGCAGCGGAAATAAAGGATATCAGACAGTTTGAAGAAGTGATACGAAGGAGATGAGGGGACAGGAAGGAAGGATAGGGGACCTCCATCTACGATCGGTACGGTTGCTTTGGGTACAGGGCACATGGGCTTTCACTTAATTGAGGTTGCATATTCCGTACCAAGGCCCAATTGTTTCTGTGCTGCCAGCCTGTGCATATACAGCTGCGGTGAAGCTTCGCTGCTGCAGCACCACCATATTTCAAGAGTTTCCTGCCTCGGCTCTTGCATCATCTCCCGAATATCAGCACCTCCTGCATCCTTGGAGTAGCTGAGACTGGCGCTCGCACAGACTGGAGGTCTCTTTCGCGCGTTTTCGTTGCCAGGTTCCTCTGCTAAACTCCTACCTTCACATATCTGGTCGGCCGGTCTCCCCACTGTGCCCATTTTGTGTCTAACCTGAGACAGTAGATCGATCACTACCTGCTGTTCAGCCGCCGCATCTCCTCTCTAAAAAGGTGCTTATTAGAAATTCCGTTTCGCCATTTGGCTCTACCTGTGTCCACTGCGGTTGTTTTTTCCATTGGCGCTTCTTTGCTTGGACGAAGCAACAAGAGTGTGTGATCTGCTCTAGTTTAGGATTGAATGTGGACAGGTGGCGCCACGCATCCATTACTTAAATCCTGGTTTTCAAGCGAACACAATGATTGAACGTTAATTACTTACTTCCTTCTTGTGCCGATACGGCTCGAGCTTCTCAGTTGCTAGAGGTGAAAATGACTTTATAGTGAATGTTTGTGCATTGCGGGAGAGTTAGTCGCTCTTGTATGAGTATAGGTCTCGCCCAAAAAACCTCTCCCGCTGAGCCAAGTTTCTACCTCAGACGGCCGTTGTCCAGGAGGCAAGTACTGAACAAAGACACTTGCTCAATACTTACAGATCAAATGCGTAACAAATGCCTCGGCGGCCTGACCGTCGGTCGACAATTCTTCTGGAATCTTACGTCTGCACGGAAAGCGGCCTACCGATTTTGCAAACGGTCTGTTGCAGAGCCAATGAACCAGCCGGCTTGTGTCCTCCAAAGGAACGAATCTTCTATCCTGCATGATTCTAAACATACGCGCATTTCATATACACCGGGCAATGAGTGGCTATCGTGAAGCACGCATGTTAGGGAGGGGTTGAAAAAAATGAATAACTGACACGCAGCAACACTGGAGGAACGTAGTGTCCTTCCCATAATACTTTAGGAGCATGGAAAGTTTCTCGAGCTAATCTCTATAGGGCCACTTGCCGTGAGAACACGTTTACGAAAACCCAGTGGAAGGAGCGCAGAGACAATGAATTACAATGACAAGAAATAACAAATGACAAGCCCGTGGTGACAGCGTTCACAAAGTGACCGAGTGGGCTGACGCCTTCTCACAACAATGCAGTCTAACGTGCCTCTACCGACTTCTTTTGGTGACCATTGTTGTTGTTGTTGTTGTTGTTGACCACTGCTCGAGTGGCACATACCCACAGTGCGGGATTGCCCAGGGTACGTTGCAAACGCAAACAGGACAATCACATTTGACTAGTTAGGTTAGGCAGCCATTGGTTCATTTTTCAGTTCAAAGTAATATAATTTAGAAAATTATAACAAAGTCAGGAATCTCCATGCACACTGGTATATTCGCGAAGAAAATCGCACACTGACTTCAGGACAGTTCCTCTGGCGTTTTCACCGAAGGAAAACAGAACCGGAATAGGAAGATTTAGCCCTAATAGAGGGAGTGGTGTCTCAAAAAAAGTGTTTCTCAGAGAAGCAACCCGCTAGCAGGAAAGGAGAATGTTATTAACGGGTTCACTCTCGTCTCATGAGCCACGAAGGTTCGACCAAGAGAACCCCGATCGGCATAAATAAACAAAAATTCATTGGGGGGGGGGGGGCACTTTGTTGACCCTAAAGTGCGGTGAGAAGAAATCCTTTAGAGCGGTGCTGCTGCTGTGTCACTGATGTGTGGTTAAGATGTAAATTAAGTACACAATTTTTTGTGAATCTTAAATGCTCGAGACACTGGAGGCCATTTGGAAGGCATCCGTCTGATTCGATGCCTTTCTGTTAACACCTTCCAGCGTCCTAGACAAGCACTACATATGCGTTGGCAGGAAGTAGCGTAGTCGTTAGCACGCTCGGCTGAGGAACGGAAGGATGGTAGCACGAATCCCATCGTGCACAGAGATCTTTTTCTTATCGAGTTGAAGAGCGTAACGGACGGACGCGAGCCTGAGCCATTAAAGGCTTTCGCCTTGATACTCAGTCGTGCTATTAAGCAGCGCAAGAGGGTCATGAACACCTCGCATGCCGTGAGACGCGTAGGTGGAGACTCCAACGGGATGACAAGTATAGTGAAAATCCGCTGCAGCAAAAACAGGCTCATGTCAGAAGTAGTGGAAATGCTAGAAACGTTGAAAGCGGGCAGTTGTCAAGAACCGAATGTTCGGAATAACAGGACCCCAAAACGCGGACTTTGCTGAAAAATCAGCCATAGCGTTAGACGCTATGCCACAGTGTCCAAATACCCAGTGAGAACACACTTCTATATTGTGTGGTGGTCATTGTTCTTTTTGTTGCTTCCTCCAAACGATAAAAAAATTACATAAAATTTATAGTCGACAAACACTTCAGCCTTTTCTTTGTCATGTGCCTCTTGTTGCCTTGTCTATTTCATGAAATGTGCCCATCGCATCATTGGTTCAAATTTCGCTGTTCTTGCTTTCTTCATAGGCTTCATTCGTGTTTTCAGTTTGCATAATTAATCAGCTTAGTTCGGACCTTGCTAACTTTCCTGACATAACAAATTTATTATGGCCTTGCTTTAACATTATGAAGCCCTTCGCTATGAGCGTCCATGCGAGCGTGCAAGTTCTCCGAAGACGAAGAAGGCCACGCGCGGCTGCGTGGCGCTCGCGACCTCAGAAGAAGATTGGAAGCCCTGCTGTGCTGCAGCGTCCTGCAATTCGCTCCTGTGCTTCGCCTCTCAGCCACTTCTCCGGGGTTCTTCGCTCTTCACGGCAGCGGTGACCCGACATCGACTCCCTGGCCTGCCTACACGCTGATGGGTGAGCGAGTCTCAGATTCAAGCTCCCCGAGCGGGAGGCCGTACTGAAAAACTTGACCGGTGCCTCTCTTGTGGCTCTCGTGCTGACCACCCTTAAGTCATGGGGGGAGTAGAATAGGGCTAACTACACAAGCTAGAGCTCGTTGTTGCCGCCGCTTAGGTTAGCTCTGCCTGGTGTCTTTTTAGTCTCTCTCCAGAGTGTAATGGCTGCTTCTTGAGAGACTGACGGCTCTGGCAAATCAGTTAATACTCAGAGCATTAGCTCCTTTAGCACTTCCGCCCTTTCTGGCTGCGGCCAGTTCGTTTGGTGAGACGTATTTTTTTGCTACCGTACCTGCACGGTTGTCAGCCCAACCAGGCGATGTCGCCGCTCCCGTTGATGGGTCCTCCTCGAGCGCCACCTCGGAGAGCACCCGGACCAGCACCGGCTACACGACCGCGACCACCTCGACGGCCGTCGAATCACGTGAGTCGAGCTGGTGCACCCCTTTACGGTGTGCCATGCTTCCGACGCACGCTGGTGCTCTCTATTTCTCGTGAGGGCTCTGGCGCAGTGATAGAAGAACGCCTTGAACCGCAAGCTTATATTCGCTTCTCCATGCTTGCAGGGTCGTCTCTGGCGCCCACAGAATCCGGGCAGTCACTCGGGGGTGAGAAATAAAGCTCGTTTACTTCTTAGCATAGGACAAAGCTCAAACATTTTTGGTGCGAAAGCACTATTTGCCTCCTAGCCCGAAAAATGAAAAGGGGTGCTATGCGATGTCAGTGCTCGGTAAGATTCCAGGGTTCGAACCTGACCGCGGCGGCTACGTTTTTATGGACACGAAATGCTAAGGCGCCCGTGTGATGTGCGATATCAGTGCACGTTAAAGATAATATTATTAATTTGTTTTGGGGGGAAAGGAAATGGCGCAGTATCTGTCTCATATATCGTTGGACACCTGAACCGCGCCGTAAGGGAAGGAAAAAAGGAGGGACTGAAAGAAGAAAGGAATAGGTGCCGTAGTGGAGGGCTCCGGAATAATTTCGACCACCTGGTGATCTTTAACGTGCACTGACATCGCACAGCACACGGGCGCGTTAACGTTTTTCATCCATAAAAACGCAGCCGCCGTGGTCGGGTTCGAACCCGGGAACTCCGCATCAGTAGTCGAGCGCCCTAACCACTGAGCCACCGCGGCGGGTACGTTAAAGATCCCCAGGTGGTCGAAATTATTCCGGAGCCCTCCACTACGGCACCTCTTTCTTTCTTTCTTCTTTACTTCCTCTTTATCACTTTCCTTACGGCGCGGTTCAGGTGTCCAACCATATATGAGACAGACAATGCGCATTTCCTTTCCCTCCAAAAAACAATTATTGTTATTGTTATTAAATTATCTGCAGTCCTTCACTACGGAACCTCTTTCTTCCTTCCTTCTTTCACTCCACCCTTTATCCCTTACCTCACGGTGTGGTTCAGGTGTCCACTGAGATATGAGACAATTACTGCGCCATTTCCTTTCCTCTACAACCAATTTAACCAGTTTAATTGAGCAATAGGCCGCCGACCTTCATTTGGTTCATTGGCTTTCGCGTTGTCAACGTCGTCGACCTCGTTAGGAAAGGCGCATAAGTGGCTCGCTCCTTGGCTGAGTGGACACTTCAGTCACGCCCTCAGGTACTTGGCGGTAGTGTCCACCTGCAAAAATCTGTGCATTCACAATATTTCATACTTAGCAATTCTGAAACGCCAGCCATTTTTCTGTACTTGTTCTCTTTTTTCTCTGCCTTGTAATCTTGCTGCCCGACTGCGTTTTCACGGTTCAGCGGTGTCTATGCTGTTCCTCATGACGTCATTGCAGCCGCAGAACAAGCAATTTAAACATCACAAAACTGGTGCAGCTATATTCCGGATTTTTTTTTAGAGAGGTAGGGCTGACCCACTAACCTTATTACGACGCCTTTAATCGCAACAGAAATATAGGCGTACTCTGGAAACCGTACGGCTTCACAAGTGCGCTTTCAACACAGTTTTAAATTGAGACTTTGAAAGGAATACCGCAAATAAATTTAAAGAAAATCAAGGTTACACCTTGCACATAAAGTGCATGACTTAAACCGATATAACTGTCGTATATGCCATATTAAGTAATCGCGCAGCCCTCAAAAGAGTCTTGCTTCGAATCATAAGAGCAGTATTGCGGCTTACAGACGAGTACGCAGTTGTTTGGAGAAGGCATTTAACACTGCAGATAACATGAAGTTGGCCTTTACGAGCAGATTCTCGTGTTCTATTAAAAACCGTGCTTTTTTATTTGAAAACAAGGTTTTTTTCTCTCAGAAAACGCCCCACCACGGTGGCTCAGTGCTTAGGGTGCTCGGCTAATAATAATGGGTTTTTAGGGAAAAGAAATGGCACAGTATCTGTCTCATATATCGTTGGACAACTGAACCGCGCGGTAAGGGAAGAGATAAACGAGGGAATGAAAGAAGAAAAGAAGAGAGGCCGTAGTGGAAGGCTCCGGAATAATTTCGACCACCTGGGGATCTTTAACGTGCACAGGCGAAACGCTAAGGCGCCCGTGTGCTGTGCGATGTCAGAGCACGTTAAGATCCCCAGGTGGTCGAAATTAATCTGGAGCCCTCCCCTACACCTCCTCTTTCTTCCTTTCTTATTTCACTCCCTCCTTTATCCCTTCCTTTACGGCGCGGTTCAGGTGTCACCGATATGTGAGACAGATACTGCGTCATTTCCTTTTCCCAAAAACCAACTTTCATACTCATTTCTCTCATAAAAGGTCAGGTAAGTTATTTATCGCCGCCATCGGCAGTTTTCATATGCAAGCCACGGTCACAAGATATTTTTTGGCCTCGAATCCATCCCTGAACTCGATCCCCTTGCTGCCTTGTACCCTGGCTCTCGCTGCAGCTGCGTTCCGGTCACCGTTTCGCACCTCCCACCATCGTAATGCCAACCGAAGACAGCCCCGACCCTGCCGGACCCCCCTCTCCCTCGGCCTCACCTGCACCACCCCCTCCGACCCGCCGATGTTCGCTGGTCGTCGTGACGAAGATGTGGATGACTGGCTCAACACATATGAACGCTGCAGCGCCTACGCCCGGTGGGACGACGATTTAAAATTCCTCAGCATTTCTTTCTACCTCCCTGAGGTCGCCAGAATCTGGTTCATAAATCGCGAACCCCACACCACTAACTGGCCCACCTTCAAACAGCAGTTCCGTCAGTACTTTGCCGACCAGGCTGTTCGGACTGAGATCGCCAAGAAAAAGCTCGCTTCCCGCTTTCAAGGACCCGATGAATTCTACGCGTGTTCCACCGAGGACGTACTTGCGCTTTGCCGGCGTTTTAGTCCCACCATGCCGGAAACTGACCGCGTCCACCACGTAATCAATGGAATCAATTCTGTCGCTTTTAACACCCTAACTGCCCAAAATCCTTCAAGTGTCGATTCCATCATTACCACCTGCCAACGCCTCGACCAGCTGCAGTCCTCCCGCTTGCAGCCCCGCCTCGCACACCCCGGCCTCGCTACGGCCTTGACCTCTGCTGACCTCAATCTGCGAATACTGATTCGAGCGATCATCCGCGAAGAGCTTCATGTCCTCAGCCCTTTCTGCCGCCACGGGTGCGATCATTCTCCTGTACCTTCTAATGACGCTGCTCTCCGTAACATAATCAAAGAGTTGGCAACAATCACCCATTCTATCGCATCCTACCCTCCTGCTCCCCGCCCAGCGCCGACTTACGTTCAAGTCGCTGCATCATCCCCTCCTTTGGTCCACCCACCCTGACCGGCACCGACATACAACCACATCAACACAATGGCGACGCCTCAAGCTGCGCCATCCTATTACGCACCTTGGCGCCCCTCCCGACCTGTGCGCTACTACTGTGGAATCGGAGGACAAATCTCCCGCTTTTGACGTCGACGCCTTCTGGACGAGCGCCGTGGTTACGCCGCCTTCGATAGTGGGCTACCACCTTCTTCCTGTTATCAACGCCGGCCTTCTTCCAGCCCACCTCGCCGGTTCTCTCCGCCGCCGGTACCCTCGTCTGCACATAGTGGGGCCCATATGTTTTCCGACGCCAGTCCCCATCTCCATGTCGCCGCTCAGTGTCCCGACTCCGACCCGCAACAGCTCTCCCTGTCCATCACACGGAAAACTAGGCGATGCAGTTTCCGGAGGTGAAACTGCACTTTGCGAGCTCATTAAAAGTCCTCCAGACCTCCCGTAAAATGTGATTTTTGTTTTAGTGCAAGGATTACCTGTCGAAGCTTTGACACAGGGACTGCAATTTTGGTTATTCACGCTGATTTGTGCTGCCATTTGCGGAAAGTGTCGACACCATATGATGGGCCTGAACTTCGTGGAGCAAATGTCACACTGCGCCCTTCCGCGTTGTTATTGACGGTGTCCGCCACCTTGTGCAGTTTGCCGTGCTCTCACCTTGGGCGCATCTGATGATTTTTGGATGGAATTTCTTGTCAACAACTTCAGCGTTAGTTTCTTGTGGCAACCGATTCATCCATATGACACACTGATTTTTCATTTGATTCTTCCGACCGACATCATCACCTCACTGCCGCAGCTGATACAGTTTTGCCTCCTTAGTGCGAAAAACTCCTTACCGTTGTTTCCGACCGCATCACTGATGGGTACGTACTCATCGCACCATCTCGTCGTCATTTTGCGCGTGAAATCGCCTTTCCGTCAAGTCTTCTTCGATTCTGCAGCGGCTCAGCGATCGTAGCACTCATGAAAATTTCACGCGAATCCCTCGTGCTGCCTAAAGGCCCTCCCTCGGGCAGTGGATGCTCAGCCTGTGTCCCTGGTGGTGCTCACCGCCCCTCTGCATCAGCAACCTGTTTCATCAGACGTTTCTCCCACTGTTCTATCAAAGACAATTAACTCTAACCTCACGCCGCGTCAACGCCAAGAACTGCTCACGTTGCTTCCCAATCACCAAGCCATTTTCGATGCAACTTCCCCACCACTGGAACGGACTACTGTTGCACACCACCGATTCTTTACCGAAGGGAACTCGATCATACGGCGACAGCCTTATCGGGTTTCTCTCTCCGAACTCAAAGTTGTTGAAAAAAATGTCCATGATATGCTACAGCGCAATATTATTCGTCCCTCAACAAGCCCATGGCCCTCACCAGTAGTGTTGGTTAAAAAAAGGATGGCTCGGTACGATTTTGTGTTGATTACCGTGCGCGCAATAAAATTACCCGCAAAGATGTCTACCCGATTCCACGAATAGATGCCCTTGACTCTCTCCAAGGCGTCGAATATTCCTCAACCTTGTATTTACGCTCAGGTTATTGGCAAATACCTATGAAGGAGGCCGACAAAAAAAATGTTTTCGCAACTCCCGATGGACTTTACGAATTTAATGTTACGCCCTTCGGCCTCTGTAACGTACCAGCCACATTTGAAAGAATGATCGATACTGTACTTCGTGGTCTGAAGTGGAGAACCTGCTTGTGCTACTTGGATGACATTGTTATCTTTTCTTCAACTTTTGAAGACCATCTCACGCGCCTGAATGAGGTTCTCACGTGCCTCGCTTCAGCGGGCCTTCAGCTGAACACCAAGAAGTGCCACTTTAAACAGAAGGAAATTAAAATTTTGGGACATCTCGTTAGCCGCGAGGGCATTCGTCCAGACCCTGAAAAAATCATCGTCGTCCTGAACTTTCCTCGTCCTCAACGGACTGCAGATTTGCGCAGCTTTCTCGGCCTGGCGTCCTATTTCCGGCGTTTTATTAGAAATTTCGCAACTATTGCTGCTCCACTTCATGAACTACTAAAAGCACACAGCACTTTCGTGTGGACTGACCAGTGCGACACTGCTTTTACCAACCTCAAGCACTCCCTCACATCGGACCCTGTCCTTGGCCATTTCAATGACACCGCTCCTACCATCCTGCATACTGATGCCAGTGGTCACGGTCTCGGCGCTGTACATCTGCAGCTCGACGCAACTTCGCGTGAGAAAGTGATTGCGTTCGCCAGCCGGACCCTGACTCCAGCAGAGAAAAATTACACCATTACCGAGAAGGAATGTTTAGCAGTCGTCTGGGCAGTCCAAAAATTCCGCCCTTACCTATGCGGTCGCCACTTCACAGTTGTGACCGATCACGAGGCTCTTTGCTGGGTGTCTTCGCTAAAAAATTTGACAGGGCGCCTTGGCCGTTGAATTCTACGCCTACAAGAGTACCACTTCGACATCCTTTGTAAATCGGGTCGCCAACACCAGAACGCTGACGCGCTTTCTCACTGCCCACTTTCGGAATCAGCCTGTTGTTTTTCTACCCAATGCCTTTCCTCCTCTGACCAGAGCCGACGCTCTCCGACGCACATCACATAAGTTTCTTTTGACGACTCCGACAACAACCACACTCTCCGCTCGCAGCAACTCGCCGACGCCTACTGCCGTCCCATTATCGACCGCCTTACCGGCGCTTCGAACCCACCCAATGCCCGGCTCCGCCGACAGCTACGCAACTTCAAGCTCGAAGATGGCATCCTACGCCGCTACGTATATTTCCCCGATGGAACCCGCTGGATCCCTGTCGTGCCGCGGGTGCTTCGCTCCATATCCTTGCGGCTCTCCACGATGACGCTACTGCCGGTCACTCGGGTTTCCACAGAATCTACAACCGCGTGAAGCGACGTTTATTTTGGTCTCACCTATCCTCCAGCGTCGCTAAATACGTCGCTTCCTGCCTCCTGTGTCAACGTCGCAAACGGCCGACTTCCCTACCCGCTGGCCTCCTACGACCCCTTCTCTGTCCCGACACGCCGTTCGAAGTCGTCGAAATCGACTTATATCGTCCCCTGCCTCTCTCCGATCGAGGTAATCATTGGGTCATCACAGCTGTCGACCACCTTACGCGATACGCCGAGACAGCACCCCAGCCCACTTGCCCGGCTCAAGAAGTTGCAAATTTCTTATTGCGATCTATTGTATTGCGGCACGGTGCTCCCCGGGTGCTCCTATGTGACTGCGGGAAGACCTTCTTATCGACAGTCGTTGCCGAAGTTGTTCACGCATCATCTACCCTTCATAAAACAAAATCAAGCTACCATCCCCAGATCAACGGTCTGAGCGTTTTCATCGCACCCTATCGGATATGATCTCCATGTACGTGACACCGGATCATCGAAATTGGGACAATATTCTACGGTTCGTCACATATAATCGTGACAAGATTGAACTCAGTAGTGGGAAAAAATGTTCAATTTTAAATCTGATTTTCTCAGCTTTAAATCAGTGCTTTGCAGCGAACAAATGTTAATATAGACAGAAATAGCAATACAGCCTATTTTTATTGCGAACGTAAGCTGGATGCAGTTGTTTTGATTGTGCCTTTATTGCACGTCCCGAGTTTAATCATGACCCGTACAATGCTCCAGAGCTTAAGAATCTGCGACACCTTTTACAGCGTAGCTGTTCTTAGCTTTTTTTTTTCCTTAGCTTGCTCCGTTGTCCGCGTCCGCAAGGCCACTTCCGGGCACCCACGGGAAAAAATGCACTTCCCATTCAGCCCTTCCCGCATGCATGCTGCCCGGATTCTCTAACTTAGGCCTCCGCCATGCACTCGCCAATAAAAATGCACCTCAGGTCACCCACCAGCAAAAATACACCTGCCACCCACGCGAGCCCAGTACCTCCCACCCGACACGTCCCAAACCTCTGCCGAGGAGTAGATCGAGAATCCACTCTTGATAAATCAGTTTTGATATGCCGTAATTGCCCTGTGATATAAGGCCACCTAATGCTGTGTTTAGGCCGCCAAATGCCGTGTCATTAGCGTTACAAACTCGCAACCGTCTTGTTGTTTTCATGTGCTATATTCGTTGTATTCTTCCAGAAGCTCCAGTGCCTGAGCTGTCGCTTCAGCCGTTGCAGCAAGGTATCTCCTGACTATACCACTCAACTATTTGCTTTTGTCTTTCGTCTGCTGCCCTAAACGTCGCAGTCCGGAAAAGTGGGCAGGGGTGACGGCAGTGTAACTGTGCAAACCGAGTGTGCAAGGTTTCAAGCGTGCTTGGCCCAGCCGCTCAGCGTTTACACAAAAATTGACACTGCTTTTCAGCCGACATGCGAACAGATACGCTGCTCTGCATAGTCTGGGCTAAGCCGGCTACACACCTCACTCTTTGGATCTTGCATAAACTGCATGTCGGCGCCAGGAGGGATAAGTCACTAGCGATGTATAGGGCTCTGCCTTGGGATATGACGACTGTTGTGCGAAACTTTATTGCTTTTATGATGCAGATCGCATCATGACACAGAAAAAGAAAAATAATATATCCTCAATGTCTTCAAAGTTTTTATAAAGTTCTGTGAGGTGCATCTGTAGCGGAAGTGTAGGATGAGTCATTACTCAAGAGAAGATGACTACTACACTATATCTGCCTTCCCATCGGGCGTATGCCGCCGGGCGTACAATACATGAGAGCGCGGCCTATAACGCGTAAAAGACGGAGCAGCATAAAATAATGATTACAGCACAGCGCTTGCGGCTTTTGAAGTTAACGTCCGATGCTCTTTGTGCGCTTCATAGCTCTCACTGCCTCCCTTCACTTTCCTTGCCGGTCTGACTTAATCCGCAGCCTTTCTCTACGCCATACACCATAGCCCCAGTGCAGTTATTGGACGCTAACTCCCCAATGAGGAAGGATGTCCGGCGGGGAGACACGATCTTTTCAACGCCATTTATCACGTGTTCCCCGCGTGTTCACAGGAGGTACTCGGAGATCTGGATTAGTAATCGCTGGGGATAAGAGTAAATGAAGAATACCTTAGTAATTGGTGATTCGCCGATGACATTGCCTTGCTAAGTAACTCAAGGGAGGAATTGGAAAGCACGATCAATGACTTAAAACTGGCAGGGCAGAACAACAAGTTTAAAAATTAATATGCAGAATACTAAATCAATGCTCAAGTGTCTCGGAAAAGAACAGCTAGCTGTTTACGATAGCCAGTCAGGCGCTGAAACTGGTAAGGGAATAAATCTACTTATTGCACGTAGTGACTGCAGATCCGAGCCAGGAGATTGAAATCACGATAAGAAGAAGAATGGGCTGCAGTTCATTTGGCATTGTTCTCATATCATGAATGGTAGCTTGCCAGTATCCCTCAAGAGAAAAGTATTTAACTGCATCTCACTGCTACCTACGGGGCAGAGACGTGGAAGCTAACGAAAAGGGTTCAACTTATATTGAGGACTACGCAGGGAGCTATAGAAAAATGTAACATTGTGAGAGGAAGAGAGCTGAGTGAATCAGGGAGAAAATGCAAGTTAGTGTCAGCCTAGCCGAAATCAAGACGAAATGGGCATGGGCAGGGCATGCAGTACGAAGTAAAGATAACCGATGGTCGTTGATGATAACGGAATGGATTCCAAGAGAAGGCTAGCGTAGCAGGCTGGGGCTGGCATAAAGGTATTTGGGCGGAGAAGATTAAGAAGTTTGCGGGGATACGGTGGCCGCAGCTGGTACAGGACAGAGCTGACTGGAGATATTTGGGAGAAGACTTTTTTCCAGCAGTGTACATAGCCATGCTGATGGTACCTCAGCAACTATTCCCTTAATATTCACTTCCGTTTCGCGCCTTCCTTCTCTTTCAAAAAGAAATGCGCGGTGGCTATCAAAGCTACACCGGGAACAGATGCTCGCCAGGGGAGTGTTGACGACTGGCCGTGTATATGCTAGGCACATAAAATGTTTTTTGAGCGGAACTGTTGATATTTATGATGACGTCGAAAGTATGAGAACCATGCCGGATTTCTGAACTGTTGGCGGCGGCTTTCGGAGCGGTCTCCGCGCCAGAGACTCTTCTCCCGTTATTCGCGCATGTGATCCTCCTACTGTAGGCCTTTTCTTCGTGGCAAGGAGGTCGTCTGCTGTTTGTGCTTGACGTCACCTGTCCTTTTTTTTTGGTCCGCATTGTGTACAGTGGGCGTGTAAAATATTTCACTAAATCTTAAAAACTGACTTCATATTCATGACCTCAAATGATTACTAGCTGGAAAACTGAGTTTTCTTACTCTACTAGTGCATTACTGTTTATTTTCTTTTTTCAGCGGAAATGTAAGTAATATCTCTAAATTAAGCATTTCGTAGGAGGAAGTGTTAGGGCTATTGTATAACGTTATCTCATCTTCTAATGTGTTATTCACGACAAAATCAATGGAATTGGTACATTAGATTGCTGCATTCATGAAATTCTTGCATACTGAAATATTCGACCTCTGCTGCTTCTAGCTGTGCCGCGAAAACGAACACTACCGCGAAGATTGCTTCTCCCACTTGGGGGTGCTGCCACCGCTCGTCTTACTGGCTCCGTTAGGGAAAAAGAGGCATACCCGGAGGGACATGCGGCGCTGAGATTTTGCCGCATGCAAAGAAACACTGGTGGTAATGAATCTTGTTAACCTAGGGCCCTTCCCCTTTATCCCGGAGGTTGTTTCGTGCAGTCTTGGTCAAAATTATTAAGACCAAAGGCTTTTCGCTTCAGACGCATAACAAAGCCATTACGGCACTATTAAAGACAGAACTACCTCGAGAAGCTGGCAGAAGTTTTCTTCTTGCGGTACAGAAGCTTCCTGCTTGACTTGTGTTTTTAATGATCCGCTACAGAGAGCATTCTGAAGGAACTTTCATTTCGCTGCAGCTGAACGCTGTGGCCTTAAGGCTTTTGACTAAGACTGTACCTGTTTCTTCGGCTTCGGCACCTGACATCTCATTACCTTAACGTCCTTTCTCTACGAGATTGACGCCAGTGTCCGAACAAGATTAGGTTTTAATACGCGAAAAAGTCAGTAAAAAAGCAGGGCTTCACGACTTAGTCAACCTTTCTATCATTTAGATGACATTTGTGGCATTCGAAACTAAAACTTCGTTGCAAATTATGGATATAGAAAACTGATTTCGACGATCAGTTTCAAAAATGAAATTCCAAATATTGCACTCTGAAAGTTTTGTTTTTTAATTGCCAATTTCATAGCTCACTTACGAAGAGACACTTGGAGAACAATATTTTGCAATCTATCCATGAATGTAGAGCGAATCCCCGTTAGAACGCAGTGCACCCGTTAGTGTAGAGTATGGAGCTTCGGGGGAGAGGAGGGGGTGGCATAAAGACGAACGAAATCGAGATCCTCGCTTATTTTCCTCGTGTTTCATTGATAAACGTATGGCATTATTTTCCAGTCCTGTTGCGGCCCGTGCCTCCCCATCAACAGTTTCAGTCGTAGCTGGCTCATGGTAAGCAACTGTCAATTGCACCTTTGGTCTTCGTGTCACTCGGAATACCATTTTCACACGGTGACGTCGGCTGGAGTTTTTATTTTGTTGAAAATATATAAAACTTAATGCGTTAATAACCAAGTAACCTTATATTACATGTATAGTTAACAAAGAATTCATGCATAATCAACATAGTGATCATGCGCAAATTAGCGCATTTAGAGAAATTTAGCGGTTAATGAATTTCGATTGCCAATAGCTTCGGAGGCAGCGGTGCTGCATAGAAAGGAGTGGTTACACTAAGTGCGTCATTACTGACTTAAGTAGATGCCGGCACACTAGTGCGATAGTTCACAGTGCTTGCAAAACAAAAAAGTTTGGAACACCTTGGTGCTTGGAGGAAACTCAAGTAGCGCGTTTTTTTTTTGCTAAACCATGGCGATTTTTAGATTGAGGGAGAATAACAGGCTCATTATAGCTCTGCCGACCTGTTTTACAGCGTTAAGTGTGATAACCTTAATTCTTCAATGGGTCGCTTTAAGTAGACACTTAGGACATAGCCACCAAATTTTGTTGTTAGCAAAACATGTTTGGCTCTTCGCAGCTATTCTTATCTTTGGTCGGCAAGAAAAGACGTCATTATTGCAGAAAATTGTACATTTGGAAACAGCCGCATTAGATTTTGAAATTTTTTACTTTAGATTTAGAAACAGCCGCTTATGTAATACTTCGAAAGGGGTCTTTAAGGTAATAATACGAAACGAAATGAAAGCCTTTTTTTTTCGCCAGTAATTTCAATCCCGTCACGTCATATTGAAACTGGCTCCGTGACCACCACTCTGATGTGAATAACGGTATGACCTGACCTCAAAAAAAAAGTATGCGTTGAAAACCTGTAATTAGTTTGCGAAAACGACGTATGGTAGCGATACGTCTATTTCTTTTTTGGTATTTTCTATCTTGTAAAAGAAGCAGCCTCTCGTTCGTAGGAGCACGGTGACATATCAGTACTGGCCAATCTCAGTTTGTCTCCAGCGTTCATTTCAATGACTAACATTAATTACTAATATTATTACTAAACTAAGCTTATTCTGCCCTCCCAGGGAGAACAGGTGCATCGTCCTGCTCCTCTTTTCATTCCTCATCGCGCTGCTGGCTGTGCTGTGCTACCTGGTCCTCATCCTCATGCAAGGCAAGCGCCGTGAAGGCTAGCTGTCTTGTGCACAGTAACCTGCATCCAAGCTCAGATGAAATATTTAAGGATTTCTTCGGATCCTCGGGCCATATATTGCAGTATTTTCATGCTCGTGTGATTTACTTGTAATATTAACCATAGTTTGTTTGCTGCGCCACCGTTACCCACCGACGCTCCTATCCGGCCCAGCCGCTATATTCCGAGGATATGTCGCACAACGACCTCAATGTTTATTTCCAGAGCCGAAAAAATGAACTTATCACTTAGCTTTCCTGATGCGTTACGTTATCTCGCCTGCTACTGCCTGGTTAGACAAAATAAAAAGCCGTTGGCACCACGCAGAGCAGTGAATACAGATCCGTATCGCTACAAGTATTGTTATCTGTATTGTTAACAGTATACGCACAGTGCAACTATAGATGCTTTCGCTGTCAAGTGAATGCTTAAAACGTAATGAAACATAAGAACTGGGGATGGCGTCCGACATGGTTTCTAGTTATTGTGCCTTGAGTGGTTCGCTCTTCAGACGGCGGTGTCACTCTTCCCAACTCTGCAGGTTTAAAAAATTAAGGAAAAGCGCAAAAGTTAATAAACATAAATATGAAACTAAAACTAATCAAAAATCAAGTGAATTATCTACCTTGTTGGTGTACGCGTTTAGATTAGCATTTCACTTTAGATCAGTCACCCTGTACAATTTTCCAAGCCTGTAATTCATGCTAGGTAAGTCTCTGTGTATAACCCCATAACAACTCAGTACTTTAGGAATGCCACAAGAGAGCTTCAATCGAGAGTTTTAAAATGAACACAATATCCTCTCGACCTCATTGTTTAGCACCGGGCATCGGCCACGGAGACTGCAAATGCGGTTGACAGTGGGAATGTACTCAATAGTGCGAAAGAGTACGCTCTTATCCACGTACGTAATGAGCTGTTCACTTTGGTGACTTCCTTGCCTGACCCGAATATACTTTGCACACTTCAACATGCGTCTGTATAAATATTTATTTAGCACTGTCTCTATGGTGCGATACGCGTATGAGCCAGGGAGGACTTTGGCGTCGAGATAGCTGAGTATTCGGCATCTGGCCGCACAGTGAGCCTGGCCTCATTTATCATTGCGTCTGAAGCACTGTTTGCACTCGCAGTTCCTCGGGAGCCTACCATGCCTACAACGACGCCAACTACCACAACCACTACAACTACCACAACCACCACAACTACCACTACAACTACAACCACAACTACCACAACCACTACAACTACCACAACCACCACAACTACCACTACAACTACAACCACAACTACCACCACCACAACTACCACTACAACTACAACTACGACCACAACTACCACCACCACAACCACTACAACTACCACAACCACCACAACTACCACTACAACTACAACCACAACTACCACCACCACAACTACCACAACTACCACCACCACAACAACCACAACTACCACAACCACCACAACTACCACTACAACTACAACCACAACTACCACCACCACAACTACCACTACAACTACGACCACAACTACCACCACCACAACTACGACCACAACTACCACCACCACAACTACCACCACCACAACTACAACCACAACTACCACCACCACCACAACTACCACCACCACCACAACTACCACAACCACTACGACTACCACAACTACTACAACTACGACCACAACTACCACCACCACTACGACTACCACAACCACTACCACTACGACAACAACTACCACCACGACAACCACAACCACTACTACAACTACTACTACGAGCACCACCACTACAAGTAAGCCAAGCCTTGTACTTTGCGTCAATGCACATATGTTCTATGTTCAGAAGAGTGTAATGTGTCTAAAAGCGCTTTATAATTTCAGTGAAAGCACTTCATTTTCTGAGAGTAATACTTGATTCTCCGGATTTAAGTGCAACAACTCGCTCTATGCGCTTACTCTTTAGCAATCTTTCCGCTCCTGCATGCAAAACAAGGTAACGATGACGATATCCTTGTTGAGTGTGGGATCTTTCAGTTTCTAGTCGGAAAAGGCATTGAACAAATTTGTGACGATTCGGGTTTTACACAGGTAAAGGAAGTTAATCGGCAGAAGGCAACCAGATGGACAGATTATTCGTGGATTATAGGAGGACGTAAAAGAATAGATTACACGGGAAGAGCATTGACGTAGCTTATGGCGTAAATGGCGACGGAAACTATCTGAGGGTGTCACGCATTGCACCATGCGCGACGTTTTACACAATGTGGTGAGACAAGGTGCACAGACAGGAGCAGGGCAGGCGGACGCAGTGCTGTATTCAGCAATGGTTGACACTACCTTGCCTGCCAATGCAAGCAGTTAGAGCTCTAAGGCTCAAAACCACCAGGCATCGCAAGGAACCACATCTGACCACGGCTGCTTGCTTTCCCCTTACCGCTTGTAGCGACACTGGCGCCAGGACCCATGGGGAGGAGACAGGTGTGGTGCGTATTCGGCACCTTCCAGCAGGACTACAGCGCGATAGACCTGGCAGGGGCGTGCGACTTCGCCTTCATTCCGCTGTACACCCGGGCAGGACAGGACACCTTGCTGGACGACAGCCATGCAGACGTCCAGAAGATGCTCGCCATGGTCCCTCGCTTCCCCAACACAAGCTTCGCCATCAGCTTCCCGCATGGGTAAGATTTCTGCTCCTCCACGCGCTTGCGGCGAAAAATAGATCCGACCTAAACATCCTCGCTGACGGTCAAGTTATAAATTTGGCATATGCTTCAACTAATTTAAAAGCGGTCTGGTAGTTCAGACGTCAAGTCGGGACCGTAGTCGGTCCCGCACTTTTCACACGTTGTGAGATGGCTTGTGGGCATTTTAATGAACTCTGAGTACATTAAGCAATGAGCAGATTTACCTCTTCGCATTTACCTCCATCCAAATGACTGTACGGACTGCTGTCCTTTCGCAGAGCAAAGCAAATGGCTAGTCTGTCAAGCCTGTTTGTCGGAACGTTAGAAGTTCTTCCTTGCACCCCGTTGAAGTAACTTGCGGGACTATTCCTGCAATTCTGGATGCTTAATGCATGGGTAACGTGGAATTGGCAATGGAATGGGTAAGTTGGTAGTTTGTCTCACTGAAAGCATGTAGAATCTACATAGAAACTACCGACATTATACAATAAAGTTGTGATACACGTACATCAGGTGGAAATCATATGGAAACAACTCGGGAAAAAAACATGCTGAAAGCAGCCGTAATTCCGCAGACTTTCAACCCCGTACGGAGTTATTCCCATTACTGCGTGTGCGGAAAGAACCTGTGGATAGAGGTAGCTTTTTATAAGCGTGCGTCTTTATCCATTCCGGGTTTCCTGCTTAGTGAAGCCATTTTCTTTTTCATTGTTATACGTGCAGTCTTGTAATTGGTTATCGTCATGGCCAGTGACCTCTGTGCTTCCCATGCGGTTTACCGTTCCTGCAGAAGAATCGCCGACGTGATGGCGCACTTGAGGGGTTCGTCGGGGCGGAACAAGCTGCAGAGCTACTGGTCGATGAACATATTCCACCACGCTGTCCTCGACCTGGAAGTCAAGCCGTGGCAAAATCGGTCCATCCAAAACGAAGTCAGTGCGGTGTTCAACCTGCTCAGGGTAGGTACGGCCACGGCACTCCTCGAGTGCTACCTCCTGAAGCGAAGTTTCCCGGTTTATGCGTAGTAGCCGGTGCAGTCAGCATCAAGCGTCCGCCCATGTGCCCGACAGAGCGCAGAAAGTGCGGGGAGGAGAGGAGGGCGCGTAGCGTAAGCTGAGCGTAAGTCGACTGCTCCTCGCACGCCGAGGAGCAGTTAGTCAGCCAGGACATAGAGGGCGCCAGGCGGGGAGCGCTTTCGTGTTGCAGCCAGTCCCGTAGTCTCCAGGCGCGGATGAACTTGGCGTTAGTCCCATGCAAGAGTAATGATAAATGATTGATAGCACAAATAGATAAATAATTGTTCGCAAAAGTGCTACAGGGAGCTAGCTGGCACTCACCACGCGCATTACCCAGAATGTGTAATCGCCATAGAATTTTTTATATATAAATTGGTTAACTCAGCAAGAAGGTTTGATGTACCCGAAGTGGTGTGATCAGATGATTGATCCGGCACTATAACAAAAACGACTGACATCGACTAATTGATGACCTAAAAGAGAAACAGCGCAGGTGTTGTAAATCAAGTCGCTCTAAATATATGCTTCTCACCCTCCGAAGTGGCTTAGTAGTTATGGCGCTCGTTAGCTGAGCGCGAGATCGGGAGTTTGAATGAAGGCTTTGGCGGCCGCATTTCAGTCTGAGGGAAATTCAAAAACGCTTCTGTGCTGTGTGGTGTCATTGCGCGGTAAAAAAACCCAGCTCTAAATTCGAGAGCTACCTCCCCACTCATACTCTCTCCATCTTTTGCGCTCCTTCCTCCATTACTTCCTTCAGGACGTCGTTCAAATGTCTGCCGTGAGCGAGACAACTAGTGAGCATTTCCTTTTCTTCATAAAACTTTATTATTTAAATTTATTTACTGAGTGGAACCATGCACATGACCGGAATAATGAGACAGCCGCACCACTTCAGCACAGGTGTGCACTGACTTGCTACGTTTATAAGTTTCCTCTTTATTCTTTTCACATCGGTTATCATTTACGTCGTTTATAAAAGCTTGACATATTAACTCGCCCAGCTTAAAACCTTAACACGTCTGTTCACTTAATAAACGGTTCGGAGTGCCCGGCTTGAGCTAGGAAAGGTTAGCGCCGACCAGTTTTAGTGTGAACACACGAGAGCGCAGATGCGATCTCTAAAGCGCCAGTGCGTCAGACGCGGGCGCGCATCGAAGTAAACTAGGACCGTAGAAACCATCCCCTCTAGTTCCCTCATCACTTGTCACTTTGGTTCTATGCACTAGACGAACTGGCGTTTCGAAGAGCGCGGACATGTGCTCGCATGTTCACCCTAAGATTGGACGACCTGTACTTCTGAGCTTTTTCTCGTTCACCTGCGATGGCGTAACGAGTGCCATAAGCGGGAAAGCTAACGTCGCAACCTAGCCCAGATTTGCAACATAATAGTCGGTCAGCAGGCTTTTTTTTCAGTTAAATGACATTAGCAACGCTAGTGACACACTGGATGCTCCCATTAGAGTCTTAATCATTGCTTTCGGTTCATAGTAGTGCCCGCTCTCAGAGATTTTTTGGTCATCCGATGGGTGATCACATCCGCCGCTTAAGTATACGTCACTGCTAATAGCTAAGCGGTCTGTACTGGCAAAGCGCGAGGCATACCGACAGCGGGAAGCGTTTGTTCGTGACTTCTTCCTGGAAACGTGCAACTCCGAGCCCTGTTCCTACTTGGCAGTTTTCTAGCCGCGCCGCCGAATCCTTTGTACTTCGATTGTTCGAGTTGAGTCAAAGAGGTATGAATGTTCGCTGCACGATTGTCGTAAGTGAATAAGAGTCACGTTACGTTATCACTGGGACATAATTAATGCTATAGTATTAAAACCCTCATGGAGAAAATGTCGCCACTCATAAACAATTCTGGACAAATGTTCTGGACAAACGCTGTTTTGAGCGGCAAAGAGTCTGTGAACGCATTTTTTTAAGATATTGTAAGTTTTCACTGTAGCAATCAATATATCCGCAGATCTCTCGCCGGCAGGCAGGCTTTGACTTTTTTACTATTACGATTTTTGCTATCGCCAAAAGCGTTCCCTATTGGTTTTCTACGGCAGTCTTAACTGCTCATTGCGAGTGATGGAAAAACTTTAAAAGAAAGATTGTGCTACAAATCGGAAGAATGAACTTTTACCATCAATATTTCCGTAGCAGTACCTTTCAATCTTTCAACATTCAAAATTTTGCCAAAGAATGTTGGCCAGGATTCGTCCATTGGCTGGATGGAAGATACACCACCTGAGCGGATAATTCCCATCGTCTATCGGGAAGTCGCGTCTCGATGCTGCCAGCGGCGCCACTTTCGGTAATGGCATCAACAGCTTTTGATGCTTTCGCTTTGCTAACACATGTAAGGTAATCAGGTTTGTTGTAATTTTTTCTACCAGTCGGAATAATGAATTTCTATTATGCAAATGAACAGTTTCTTTTGTAAGGTCACAAATTTTCGCAGCCAATCTTTCTGAGATATGACTGCTTTGTCGTCCGTCAGTGATCTTCAGCTATGCAGATACGCAAATCACAACTGGTTTATGCGAAATGGCAGGCATCCAAATCACTTGTACTCACCGGAAGCGAACAGTCGCTGTGATGTTGTCCTCGTTAAAGGCCACAACTGCACTCCCGTATGCAGGTGCTGAGAGACAGACAGCGGGATTTGAACGGCACCCATCCCAGTGCTCGCGCACCCAGTGGCGGCTTCATAATCCTGGGAGTCCGGATCTGGCCAGCCAACGAGGCGCTATTCCTCGGAAACGTCAGCCAACACCTTCAGTGAGTGTACAAGGTTTCATTCACTTTTTGATGACATTCTTGATGCTGTCTTTGATGCCCTCAGCACCCGCTTTCACCGGCAACATCGCGAAATCGGCTCGGAACAGCAGCTCTTTGCCGCATCCGACTACGAGTGCTCGGATTAGCCATGTGGTGGCTTTGTGTGCTCATCTGTATAGTGTATATAGCCGAGCAACTAGTGGGGCATGGCGAGTTTTGCATGGCGGACGCGGTAATTCCTGAGCAACCATGCACGGCCGCACACAAACGTGCTCGTGGCATGTAGAGTAAGCGTGAGTGGCAACACGACCAAGCCGTACTGGCCGCACGTAGAGAGACGCGGTAGACAGACCTCCTGGTCAAACAGAGCACCGCTGTCTGCTACTCGCTGGATTATTCGCGTCAATCCTCAAGCATAACTATAGCAATGTTGTTTTTTTTTGTCGTGAAACATTTGTATTTTTCTATATGCGCGGAAGACAGCAGTACTGGCAAAAGACTACCGGACGCCTAAACAATTCCCAGACTGGTTTGCTATATAGGACATGCAGCTCGGTGGGGCGCTTTGGCGGAGGCGTCGAGAATGGGGGAAGTTGATGAAGACAGCGACATCCAGATCACTGCGCGAGAAACTGGCGGTTAACCCGTGGGATGTTTGGCTACAGCAAAATCAATTATGTGATGGAGGACAGTGTCTGAGTTTAACGCAACTGAAAAAGTTAAGATATTCGCTGCCAGCTAAAAGGCTGCAGTTTTAGAAATAACCATCTGACTTTGATCTCACTGTACTCCCACGCCTTTCCAGGCAGTAAGGGAATAAAAAAGCATCGAAGGCATAGTGATCGGAAGCACCGGCAGCAGAACGCATCTGTTCGCACAAATGCGGGTTCGAATCCCGCTTCTGCTGTGAGGTTTACTCTCTTCCGCAGAGTGTGATACGAGTCAATGCAAAATGCCTCAACGGGTTCCTTATGCTATCGCATAAAATGTTAACTGTCGTTGGGTGTTTTTAGAGAGCCGCACCCGTTCTTGAGTTGGTGGCTGGAGAGTCGCTCCAGTGTAATGTAAGGATTGTATTTCGCTTGCAGGCATTCTTTATTTTCCTTGTTTAATGAAGTGCAGCCCCACACCGTGTTCCATGTTCTTTAAACAGGTGCTCAAGATTCTTCATATTTCTGCACTATAGATTAATGTTGCCTTCAGATTGCCTACTGTAGTGTCTACAATAATAATAATAATTGGTTTTTTTGGGGGGGAAAGGAAATGTCCAATGTTGTTTTTGCGACTTTGCCGCCAAAAAGCCGGTTGGAACCGCTTCTATTGTTCTTATATGCTATGCATGAGTCATCACCTTGAATGTTCGAGTACCTTGCATTGAATTTTCATATGGAATTATACTAAAAGTCCCAATAACTAAGAAAGATGCGATAAAATTAATAACTGGAGCGATTACGAATAGAAGCGGAATGAGTAGGATCAGAATAGAATCTGAATAGATTGGTGAGCGAAAGACACTAGAACAAGAATTGGCACAAAATCAGAATTGGAATAAACTGGCGAGTGAATGGAAAATGATATCGCAGATTTCCTCTGCATCAGTCCAATTGGTCGCCCTTAATTCACTTTTGCGCTAAGTTTCCTAAGACTGCCTAGAAAACTAATCATCCCAAGTTTACGCTCTACAGAAGTGGTTGCCCGATGACTTTCAACGACGCTCCGTCACAAATCTGGCGTTCTTCGTGGCCCTTTCGCCCACTGTTACCCAGGCGGTTTCCGGTCGAAGGCCTCATCCCCTGGACGCACTTCACGGAAGACGAGTTCACCGGCGGCTACCCGCAGTGCGTCATCACCGCAGCGTCGCCTCGGAATAGCACCAACAACAACAACACCGTCAGCATAGTGAGCAACGCTACCCGTGACGTGTGGGCTGCCGTCGCTACAGCGCTGACGTTGACTGCACTTCTATTAAGGGTGGCGCATTTTTTAACGCGATACCATTACAAGCCTCATCGGGAAGTCGGTCATAAAATTCGGTGATTGGCTGAAGGAAAGTGAGGTCACTAGGCCAGATAATTCCCATTGGCTGGAGGAAAGCGACGTCACCAAACTCTAATGAATTCACTTCCGGTGCAGGCATCAACAGCTTCTGATGCTATTACATTTCTAGCATGTAATGTAAGCACGTAGTGTAAACTGGTAATGTAAGCAGGCCCACCCCGTCGAACAGCCAAGTGCCTTGGCGACCCAGTCAGCTCCTTGCACGAGCCGAGCCTGAGGGTCCGGCTCTGAGCTACGCAGCGCGGTCTCCCACTGCTCCTCGGCAGTGATTAAGGGAAAAGGGGTGATAGGACAGGCCCACATGGTGTGGGATTGGTAGTGCGTGCCTACTGCAAAATCTGCAGTTGGGAGAGTAGGCGGTGGGTTAGATATGGCAGAGAACTGTGGGATTTGGGAAGACGTGCGTTTGGAGCTGGCGCCAGGAGATATCGTGCATTCGGGATAGGAACCTGTCGGTCGTTGGGTAATTTCGGGATAGGCGGTCAACCGGTCCCTCGCTGACCTGACCTGAGGGGCTGTGCGCCACACGGATAGTAATGCCTCGGCCATAGAAGGGGGGTGCCTCGTTCCCTTGGAGGGAGGAGGGTGTGGGGCCCATAGTGTGATGGGAGAGATCCGGCCTTTAGAAAAATTATTGACTCGTGTTTTGGGGTCGCAGATAATTATTTTGGGGCTTGGGCGGGAAGAAATAATGGATAGCGCGATGGCTGTCTCATCGGCGATATTAGGAGAGGCAGTCACGACGAGACTGTGGAAGTGGGGCGGCCGATGTGGCCCGTAACCGCGAGCGCAAAAGAGTTTCGGTGGCGAAACTCGGTTGCAACCACGTAGACGTAAATACCATTGTTGTCAACATTCCACTCTGCTCTTTCTTAACACGAACTAGAACTGCAGCACTGACACTTCTTCCAGAAGCCAATATTTAAGATGTCAGGTAATCAGCCGTGTCACCTAAATAAACAGCTTTGCAGAAAATACCAGAGGTTCCGCCACGTGACTCAAAGCAGCACTCAGTTATAGAATACTCTGCCTTTAAAAAAAATATTGTTGCCTGGTACATCCGGTATAACATATCGCCCTCAGAACAACCACGGCCTTAACGTCGAAAGCAAATTACTTCAGTTTAACTCTAGAAGAGGGTTAGTTTTCACTTTATTTTAATCTGGTTTGGTTTACGGGGTTTAACGTCATGAAGGAACTCAGGCTATGAGGGATGCTGTAGTGGAGGGCTCCGGATAATTTCGAACAGCTGGGGTTCTTTTACGAGCACTTACATCGTACACCACACGGGCCTCTAGCATTTCGCCTCCATAAAAATCCGACCGCCCGGCCGCAATCGAACCCACGTCTTTCGGAGTTAGCAGCCGAACAACATAACTAATGAGCCACAGCGACAGCTTTTTATATTAATCTGTTCTAGAGCACTTTAAGGTAAGCTCTTCACTGTAATGCTTTTGACTTGAGAGTAAACGAGTTAACTACATTCCTAAGATATTTGCGCAGCGTTTTCTTTTCCCGGTGAATGTTTTCAATCTGGAACATATTTTTGAAGTCCTTAAACATTCACATCATTACTTTGAAGCCATGAACGACAGTTTCGGTTCATTCAGTAATGGGGACATTTAATATATGAACTTTAGCAAAGGATATTCATTTTTTTTCTTATTGGTTTATTTTGTTTATTTTACCTAGCAGCGGTGGCGTAGAGGTAGAGCGTCCGCCTCACATGCAAAAAACCGGGGCTCGAATCCCGGTGGCACAATTCTCCAAATTGTTTGAACAAAACTCCGCGTGTCGATGGAACCGCATAACCAGGCCTGACGTGTGGCCTGATCTCGGTGACCAGAACCGACAGCGCACTCACTCGCTCACCAGAACAGGATCTGGCCACCCCCTCAAGAGAGAAGTATACAACAGCGGTGTCTTGCCAGTATGTTCACCTACGGGGCAGAAAAGTGGAGGCCAAGGAAAAGGGTTCAGCTTAAGGACAACGCAGCGAGCCATGGAAAGAAAAATGGTAGGTGTAACGTTAAGAGACCGGAAGCGGGCAAAGTGGGTGAGGGAACAAACGCAGGTTAATGACATCCTAGTCGAAATCAAAAGGAGGAAATGGGCTTGGGCAGGGCATGTGATGCGAAGGCAAGATAACCGCTGGTCCTTATGGGTTAGCGGAGTGGATTTCAAGAGTAGGCAAGCGTAGCTGGGGGCAACAGAAAGTTAGGTGGGCGGATGAGATTAAGAATTCTGCGGGGACACGGTGGACACAGCTGGCAAAGGACAGTGTTGATTGTAGAGACATGGCAGAGGTCTTTGCACTGCAAAAGGTGTAGTCAGGCTGATTATGATGTTCGTGATGAGCAGAGAATTAGTATAACTCTAAAAGAGGATTAGCAACAGATTTGCAGAGCACTGGAAGAGGATTAGAGGAAGAGTGAGCATCGTGCGCGCATTTTATGGCCGCACTCTTCGTCGCTTTGACAGCAGTCGCTCGTAAGTTCCAGGCGCTGGACTGGGTGCAGAACAGCACCTCGTGGAACATCTACCCGTCGGTGGCCATGTCGTTGACTCTGTGCACGCGCGTCTACATGACCTCCACTCAAGCGACCGCCCAGTTCGGGGATACCTGTGTGGACGCCGGCACACCTCCTGGGACCTCGGAAACGGTGAGGAAACTGCATACCTACGTTTTATCGTATACCTGTGTATAGTCTTCGCCAAAAATATGCAGCCCAAGGGGTTTGCTTTCAAACCCTGTAGCGGAGCTCTTCAGCACATTTGACAGCTCTAAGCTTGGGAGTGTTGAGGACTTAAGTTCCTCCCGCCTTCGCGAGATTAAGGTTCCTGACTAATCAAGAGGAGTCGCGCTGCAGGGCTGAGAAGCAGACCCCTTGGGCTGTATACTTTTGATAAAGACTGTACATATGTCGCTACTTGTCACTGCTGGCTTTGACGCAGACTCTCACTTGCTGCTACTTGCTGCTATGTAGTCTGTGTTTTCAAAAGGGTATACAATTAGACCAGGTTTTTAAGTCCATATTTGTAGTTTCTAGAGCCCAACGTCCTATCGTGCGAGTACCTAGATGTATATCTGCTAGGCAATAAATATCAAGCAGCCATATAGAACACTAGAACAGTTCACGTGCAGCTGAAGGAAAGAACCTCCTAGGAGAGACAGATACAATTCTTCTACAGCCCTAACTGTAGTCTTGGTAAAGTGGCCTGTGTTCTAATGTAGACGAGCTATAATGTGCCTACATTTTTTTAGTGAGGGGCAATCCCTCTAGGCGAAGAGAAAACAATTCAATCTATATGTGCGGCATCAAATCCGTCGCCCCCACGAAGACTGCCTGTAGATAAAACAGCTTGGGCATTGTGGTAGCAGTGCATTCTCGGCGCAGTCTATTAGAGTTTTTAACATTTTAATTTTTCCAGTACTGCAACGACCCCATGAAGTTGTACCTCAATTTCTCAATCATGGCAGACGAGACTGCATACGCCGTTCCGCCCAATTTTACCGAATACCTGTCAGTCTTCGAAGTCATCTACACCGCTACGCTGAAGGTGAGGTGCTTAATTATACATCGTCTAACTCCGTCGCTGCCAGTTGCCGACGAGAAAATAAATCGCAGTTTAGTTTCCCAGCAGTATTGGACGCCGTGCACAGAATAAGAACAGAACTTTAGCGCAAGCAGAAGACAAGAGACTAGAGCAAACATGACAGCAGAACATAATTGCATGTCACCATATGCGCGAGCACGATCGTTTTCGTAGAAATGCGATCTCTATCAGATAGCAATATTTAAGTGGAGTGCTAACACACATACCTCTTAATCCGCGTATCTTCTCAATTTCAATTGTGCTCCTATTTTTTTATTGTTTTTTCGCTTTTCTGTATTTTGTCTCTGGTGTATATCATCAGAGTCTTGTTGCGAAGCTGATGCGGCGCGGTAACTTTTTTTTTTCTGTAGCTACTCTCCGTAGTGGCTCAGAGGTTTTATTGTTCGGTTCCTGATCCTAAGCTGTCCCCTCTTACAAAAAGTTCTTTAGACCGTCTATAGACTGTTTATAGACTTATGTCATTAAAAGTCTATAGACCCTCTGTAGACGAATTCAAAAGAACGGTCTATCGGCAATACAAATCCTATAGACAGTCTAGAGACAATCTATAGATTTATGGCCATACACTTTAAAAGACTTTCTATAGACATTCTATAGACTATGAATAGACAAAAATATCTATAGGAAGGTTATAGAGTCTATAAGAAGTCTATAGACTGTCTATGGACCATTTTTGTAAGGGCTGCCCCCTCCCGGCAACGGAAAGATGCACACGTTGCCGGTGGGACGAGAACCGGCGTATTCAGCATGGTATGGCCGATGGCGCGGGTTCGAACCCGACCGCTGCGGCTGCGATTTTATGGAGGAAAAACGCTAAGGCGCCCGTGTGCTGTGCGATGTCAGCGCACGTTAAAGATCCCCAGGCGGTCGAAATTATTCCGGAGCCCTCCACTACGGCACCTCCTTCTTCCTTTCTTCTTTCACTCCCTCCCTTATCCCTTCCCTTACGGCGCGGTTCAGGTGTCCAACGATATGTGAGACAGATACTGCGCCATTTCCTTTCCCCGAAAACCCAGTATTATTATTATTATTATTGCCGGTGGGACTGCGCAGACCTCACTGTTGTGGGTATTAAGGAGTGCAAATATCCAATGGACCGCTAGGGCAACGGAATGGATATCAAGAGACACACAAAACGAACAGAGGGCGACGATTTGGATGAATGAGAGTAGATAACGGGGCCCGTAGCTATCGAAGGACCGGGCCAATTGGAGGTCAGTGTGGCGTGCCCTTGCCTTGCACTGGACATAACAGGGCTGATGATCAATGGATAGTTAGGTTGTGCACGTGCGTTTTCGCCTCTCGCCTCCACCGCAAGGATCGCAAAACAGTTCTTCCACTAACACCCTCTTCTTGCTCATCCCTCCCAGTTGTGCGAAGTCAGGCGCCGTTACGGGGCCAATGTGAGCCTTGCCCTGTTCGACATCGAGTGCGAGGATTGGCGGAACGCTTGCGACAGCACCGACTCTCAAGTCGTCGCCGGTACTAACAGGATCCGCCGCGTCTACGAATACAGCGAGCGCCTGACAGACGCATTCCTCCAGAACGATCCATTCTGTCCGTGACGCATACCGCTGGCGAGGCCGTCCCGCCTGACGTCTCGTTTTACGCTGGTGACCACACGGATGGCGTCCCAGTGAATACGTGAGGGTCCGTCGTTTATTTGAAGACGTAACCTATTGACGCAACTGAGAACTTTCTGCCCTGTTATTAATAGTGCGAATATTAATCGTTTATTAGAAAACTTTCTGCTGCGTATTTGACGTATGAAGTGCTCCAGGAGTATTAGTGTTCTACTTCAAGTATATCGATATTATAGCGGCATTTGTTTTTTGCATGTATTTTTTATGACGGCTATTTCCGGAGTGTTAATATTATTTTGTGATAGAAGCTCGTGTCACATTCACGTGTGCTTTCTCGATTATGCTAGTATGGTACGCGAAAGTCTTTATGCACGCTGGCGTACTTGCGGCGTGCCATTGTGTCACTATATATGTGTTCGCGTTTGAGGTTCGGCTATGTGCCGGACTTCCGTGGGACGTGTTTGATGCCCACGTTACGGCCCTGCTGAAGTCAGTGTCTCACTCGGCTGCGCATAATTTCAGGTAATGAGTGTAAGTAGAAATGCTTTAGCCCCTGGGGGTCCTCGGTTTACCCGGGTTAGATAGGATGCATCACGTCGATGAAGCGTACACATATGTGCGAGGAGTCATACATAACCTGCGCTGAAGTGCACTTCACACCGCACTGAGGTGCACCCTATATCATGTATTGAAGTGCACATGTTCTACTGAAGCGCACCAAGTATCATCCTGATGTACTCCTGCAGAAAGAACGCTGCGTGTTTTAAACCACGCCGAAAGCAGACTGTCTCGCAAAATGCAAAAGCGCGAGAGTTCCTTTGGTGGTAGGAGGAACCCGTTAGGTGCTTTTCGTGCCAGGAAAGCGTGGCCTCGTGTGTACTCTTAAATTATTTCACTCGCTGTCTGCTGGGCACAACGGCAGCTTATACCGGTGACGACCCCTGCATAGATATTGAGTGTATAATGCAGTAAGCCTGCCTAATGTGTGTATAATGGACCTTAGGAGATGTGCAGCGGGTCCCTGTGTTGTTTTTTGCGTTTATACCGTTCGCTGTCGCCCCTGTGTAGCCTGTCTGAGCTGCCAATAAGGCCACCTGATTTTCCTGTCATCGGCGATTGACAGTGCATGCAGACTGTCGCCCACTTTCTAACAGCATTACATTCCCACCGAAGCTTAGGCCTTGGTACGGCACTACTTGTTTGTTCGTCTTTTCATCTCCCGAAAGGCTTCTTGATATTCTTTTCTTTCGGCCGACTATATTCCTCTGCTACTAACGCTGTTTATGCTTGATGCTGATATTCGGAAAACGTGGCAGCAAGCGACGTTAAGGGACTGCCGCATCCAGTTTCTCACCCTTTTTCTGCACACCTGCTGCGTGCGATGCTCCTGCCGACATTCCGAGTTTCTCCGTTCACTGCGAGCCTCCAGTGTCGTTGTGCGTGATTTTCCGTCGGTCTGGGAACCGTGTGAGAAGGATCACCGACTGCCACCAGAATGGCGAGGATCGTCGCTGGAACCGAGGATCAAATGACCAGCACATGGGCCGATCTACTTTTGTGGTGACCGTTCTTGACTTCCACGCTTCGTTGCTGACCAGGACTGTGGCATGATGTGTTTCCGTGAGCGCTGGCTGGTATGCGTAGCTGACTTCCTTCACTGCCGTCGGTTATGCCGCCATCTGCCTTTTCGTGTGCTTTGAGCCGGATGTACAGCATTCCCTTTCCGCGATCATCAGGAAAAACAGACGTTTAAAGGAAAATACCTAAAGAGACGATTAAAGGCGTTCAAATGAGAATGCGATTTGAACTGCAATCTTTTACGTATTCTACAGCGATGCTGTAACCTATTGCGCCACAGAAGCCTTTCCTTGAAGCGGTATTACAATGATGCGGTGTTTTATGTAAAAATAATGAATGCTGAGCATATAAATGAACTTTTAAGCACCAAAACTGGAAACTAAAAGCACGAAAAGCACAGCACTGTGAGTGCCACCCCCGTTCGAACTCTGTACAGCCATACAATTTTTTTTGCTGTACAATCATGCTGAAGTGGTCTTATGCAGAAACAAGATTCACAAATGTCTATTCATCATGCGTGTTTTCCGGAGGCTGCGCAATCCGGTTAAAGAGAACATGCTTAAAGGTGCAACAAATGGTAGTGCAGTGAGATATTGCAGAATCCGGTGTCAATTTTTTTTTCAATGTTTGTTGCACTGTGTCTCAAAAAATTGATGAAACAATCAGTCGTTTCGGGAGAGTGGCATCTGTCTTAAGTATGTCATGTCCCGGTAAACCAAAATACACAGAGCGGGGCATTGGTGGATGGAAGAGCATAAAAAATAACTCTCTCAACGGTTTCCTCGACGCCAAAACAGGAACCTAGGGGGAAAACGAACAAGTAGGAAACTAACGGGCAAGTACACCTCTTCAGTCTCCACACAGACTATCAGAAACGTTAGAAGACAATGGGGCTAGGTCAAAGATTAACCATATTGACTTGCAAGAATTCGTTAGATATTGGGTGTGTAGTGTCCCGGGAAAACAAAACTATCTCTCGGACTTAACGGGTGGACTAAAAGCCCGCCAGCGCTTAACATGCTGCAAAATGTAATCAAGTCTACCCCATGAAAAAGAAGCGAAAACTCTGAATGTAAAGTCTGGTGCAATGAATAATTGTAGTGAATAATGAAATGGATTAAATGAATAAAAAGTGCTGAGAAGCAGATTACATGCGGCCGTCCTACCAAACATCCAGAAACCATGGGGACAAGTGTGAGCATATATCCGTGAATCTTTGGCACGCTGTCTATTCGCACTGTCTTCATAGGCGCTCAAAGGGACGCCAAGGTATTTTGTTGCCGCACGTACGTATATATACATGCCATAATATTCTGCAGGCGTCGTTCCGCACATATCAAACCAGAGCGCGCAACTCTCATAACGATTAATCCAAGCTCTTGATACTGAACCGAATTCTTCCGTTATACAAATAGCCTCGCCGATGCGTGGCTTATCAGTCCACAAAAACTCTGCACTCAACGACACGCTTTGACGCACAAGCAATTGTCTGCAGTGTTAATTGTGCACTTACTGATTCTCATAAATATCCTATATCGCACTAGGTGACGCAGCTGACTTCCTGCACTGCCGTCGGTTGTGCCGCCATCTGCCTTTTCGTGTGCTTTGAGCCGGAATTTACACCTTTCACTTTCCGCGATCATAATTTCTAACAAAACTTCAAACGAAAAAAATTCTCCTGCTAATTCTTAAAATTCACTAAAAAACTCGGGACCATTTTCTTTTCTTAGGTAAATTTTCCGCGACCGCGAATTCTGTGACACAAAAGTTTCCGAATTGAACATCGCGGACTATTTGTTTGGTTGCTCGCAGAGAAGACACTGCTTTCAAACTACCCAGCCGGGGTGCTCATGGGTACATTCTAATCAGATCATCTAATCTAATCTAATCTAGATTCTAATCTTATCAAATTTTCGTCCTCCTTACCATATTAGCGCCACTCTCGACACCATCTGCCGAATGGATACAGGACCTCCCTCTCTGTTCCGCCAAAAATGTGCTAGTGTCCTAACACCGCTTTATTTAGGACGAGTGCCCAATTAAGAAGGCGCGTAATCTTCAGAATGCGAAAAATCTTGTAAAATCGCACGACTTCAGCAAATTTATTTTCTGCAGCTGAAATTGTAAAACTCTATAAAGTAGCATAATTCCTATAACTACATGCTGCATCACATGTGAAACGCAATTAAATAACTCCTCTCACAATACATACTGAAGGATTATCGCGCTGCAGATGCTGTGAAAGAGGGACAAAGAACTATTTCTTGAGCGAATAATTTTTTCTAAGAGCTACCTTCGGTTAGAATGCAGAAAATCTTTTCTCTGTCGGATTTTCTCGACAAACACCAACGCTACCTGCACGCACATTTGAAAGGAAAACCACTAAAGAAATCCTCCGTAAGGTTGAGTTACTGCCGGCATGCTTCCAGACGGTGCACACTGTGATCCTTAATAAGCAGGACTACTTTTCTCACCGTTCACGACTACTTAGGACAAGGAATGTGCACTGCATCATATGTGGCCCCTTTGGTTTTTTTCATGCTTATTCGAAATGAAAAAAGAGCAGAAAAGCCTTCTTTCACCCCAGCCTCGGCCCAACAGGCCGTATACGGTGTGCGATTACTGAACGCATGAGCATAAAAGTTCTCAGTTCTCATTGGCCGGAAGATGATCACGTGATCCCAGAGTGGGAACGTGTTCTGCTGCTACCAGTGAAAGCAATTGGTTTTTTTCTGTTAGCTGCGACGCTGCAAACCTGGGCTCTCAGCGAGTAACGGAAGCCAAGTTGAACAAGAACTTTTATGCCTGCCATCCCCGGGCCTGAATAAATCAAGAATATCATTTTAATTTTTTTATTTCAAATTTTTCTTTTTGCCAACGGCTCTGACAAAGCCATGTCTCTGTTAAGGTCGTGGTCGTGATTGGCAACAAGGGTGATAAGCATCTAAAGAATATATAGGAAATAATAATTATACGATATTGGCCCAAGGCATCATCTCCACCTGCACGGAGTTCAACGAACACAAGCGGGCGAGTGGTATTCCAGCCTTTTGCGAGAATTCGACGAAATTCGAAGATCGGGTTGTAAGCTTATACATAAAGCATGCCAAGTTTTTTCGAACTACCATTTAAAATAGTGATGTAATCACCGGTTAAAGGCGGAATGACCTTCATGCTTCTCCTCGCCTCATCAAAGAAGAGCGGGGTAGCTACAGGTGATGACGCGGTATCGTTAAAACGCCTGTTGTTAAGAAAATCAGGCCTCGTAGTCGCTGACGTCGTTGGAGTTATGGGTGAAAAATCCCCGAAGAAGCAACCAGTTGGGCTACCAAGGTCACGTGACTTTGTGGCTTTATCACAACCTGCCCATCACATACTGAGCAAACTGAACACAGCGACAGGCGGCAGCTGATGATTGGTCGCTCGGGAAGAGCACCTGCCATCGCAGGGCAGTGGCGCATCGCTTAACCGCTGCACCACTGCGCCAGGAGTGGTGTGATGATTCCCAGGGATCTATGAATCTAAAGCCGAGAATGAACAATTCCGCACATGTGGGCATTGATTAATTGATTAACGCTACTGCGTCATACCCCTAAGGTGGTTATCATGGTGCCCCCTACTTTGCGCTGTGCGCTGCGGCGCATCCTGAGTGCCGTCGCAGATTTATTCGGCGATTGCATCAACATTTCAAATCCTATCACGATATTACGTCGTTTGCTTTGCGTGCAAGTTGCATACATTTGATCTGTTTAAGGTAGTCTAGTTGTCCTTTGACCATAAAGTTCCTAGGAGTGCTGTCAAAATTATTCCCTCCAACAAATTACAGCTTCAAAATGAGGGGCTCATACACCACTAGCACTCAACAATATACACTGCTCTCGTTATTTTTGAGACATCGACAGCATGGGCTTTCTCATAGTGAAGTTGTTTGTTGTTGTGTTCCCGAAAATAGTGGCCATCAATTTTAAACTCTTTTACGTCTCGTTTATATGCTTTGCGCGCTATGAACACCGGCATTTTCATCAGTAGCTTGCTGGCGCCGACCGTCGCCGAATGTATTTACGCTCAACAGACCCAAGGTTGTTAGGTAAGGCGATTGTATTGTCCGCCTATGCAGTTCATCAATTGTTTCGTCATCACCAACTGTAGTTACAGGGTAAAGCCGCGTCTCTCTATTTGGCCATCGAGCTCAGCGTGCTTTTTGATTTGTGTTAACTGAGCCACTGTCGGTGCTAAGCGTATACGTCTGCGGGTTCAGAGGCCCTGATCATTAGCGGTGGCTGTCCCTTTCGCCAGCACACACCTTCGTTCCCGTTCATTCTGTTTGTTTTTTGTTGGGTCGCTCCTGCCTACCTCTTATTGTTTTCGTGCGCTTGGAGTAAGTGCTTGGCACTGCAGAGGGTAATGAAGAGTGGAGGCGGCCGTACCGCTTCAGAGTCAACGAACAAGTATACTTGCCGGGCCAGCGACACCTGCGCTACCTGATGGATTGCACGAGGTTTTGCCCGTGAGCCTTGTATCGAAGATTAAAAGGCTCGGCTTCGACGCTCCGGGCAGGGGAGGAGGTTGTTGCTGTCAGGAAGCCAAGTAGGCTGATTGCTATTCGGAGAGCCATCTCATGGTTGGTACAAGGCGTGCCAAGCTGGTTAGCGGTGTCCCTTGGTCAGGTTGCAAGGCGGTCAGCTAGCGCCGACTGCGGATAGCTGATTTCAATTTCTGTTACTGCATCTTTTTGCAAGAAGTGGTACATATTTGTTTCTTCTGAAAGGCCCTCAAGCGGTCAACATTCTTCGTCAAACACTCGTGTAAATCGTACACGAAGAACAAACCAACCAGAGCTGACTGCGTTAAAAATTGTATTTTTGTAATTCTATACTTCACCGTTACACTATAAAAAGTGGCTCGAACAACTTCTTCGAGATTAAGGAGTTAAGTGTGTCAAGTACCCGAAACCAGAGACCACAGAGCACGATGTTTTTTGTTTTGTTTTTTACAAATACTTTGCATAGAGGTGATTACCTCGAGTGTAAACCGGAATTGGCATCGGCACCGTCATGAGGTGACCCAGGTGATTTTGACAATAATGAGTTCTATACAGAGACCGTTCTCAGCGCTTCGCCCTAAAACAAAAATATATTTTCAATGTTTAAAGGGGGTATTTTGAAAGGAAACTCTTCCGCGGTTATTTGTCATGGCCTGACATCGTACAGCGCACGGGTGCTTTTGCGTTTCTCCCCTATTCAAATCCGGCCTCCACGGCTGGGACTCGATGCTGCGACCTTGTACTCGGCAGCCGAAAGCCCCATAGTAACTAAGCTGTCACGGCTCTACGACCCACCTTCCAATCGACAACGATAACAGCTTGCCTGACAACCCGTGCTCTTGTGCGTGAGCAATACGCAGCGAATTCAAGCAGCTGTGCCTACTGTTGACGCTCTCCTGTGGGCGAATATATTCGCCAACCTCTGTCAGGAGTTTTTGAAGTTCAAAAAAAAAAAGAGGCCGCCAGACTGTATCTCAAAATTGACGTCGTTACAACGTACTAGTAATTAATAATTGTGCTCATGGTAACTGCCTTCCTTGTATTGAATCTATATGAGATTGTTTTAGTAGACAGTTTTTACGTACTCGCTCCTCTCACACGACATGTTTAGCTCTAACGGAGCGGTACTTTTGAAATTGTATTTTAGCTGAGCGGAGAGAGGCGAGCCGCTAATTGCAAGCTCAGGTTATGAAAGTTGGAAGTGCAGCAAGAAAAAGAAATAATTGCTCACCGTTCTGTGCAGCAAAAAATTGCGTGTTTGTAAACATTGCATAAGATGCAAAACAAAATGTTTGTGCGGCTTTATTTATTCTTGAATACGAATGAGTTATAGGGTGAAGTGTCGGCTGCATTGCTGGACCAGCTGGCTTCGGCCGTACCGGTCAGCATAGCTCCGCGCTCCGTATGGCCCACGTTGGAACGGAGCGGAGTCGTCGGTCTTCTTGGAACGCTCCTGGGCGAGCGTTTCTCTCGTCAACAGCAGCATTTTAACTCGCCGGCTTGCGCGGAGCGGACGCGGAAAGGCGCTGTGCCAAAACTCTCTCTTAAGTGTTGCTACGCCGGCTATCAGGCGTGTACGACTGTTGCAAAGACCACGAAATGAGGCTAATGGTCTCCTTATTCCTCTCCTCGAGGGCATAATTCGCCCCATGCATTGATGTGCGAAATAAATATAATTGAACAGAATTGAAACCGAGCGCTCCCAAGCCGAAGTCAGCAATCAGCTCTCTCTGTATGTTCTTTGTGAGCACGCATTGCGTTACGCTGTTGGTGTTGTCATTGAAGGGCTGGCAACGACTCAGGCGGTGGTTTTCTTATATGTCAAAAACTGGCAGCAAGAATGAAGAAACGTTATGGGCTCGGGCCGGCGACACCACCGTGGGTATGTGCCATTTCAAGAGGCCTACAACAACAACACACCTGTCTCAGAACCGAGAGGTCGGTGGTTCGACGGCCAGTGTGACCAGCTATGTTTGTTTATTTGTTCCTTTTTGTGATTAGTTCACCGTTCACACACCACTCATAAACGAGCCTGTAGACTCTGTTCAGCCGCCCCGGGGCTGAACCTCGGACCCCATTGGTGGGCATTGTGTGTGAACGGTATTTGACAGCGTAGGATTTAAGGATGTAGGATGTATGGATAATTGGATCCGACTTTTTTATTCAGACGCAGATATGAACGAATAAATTTCAACCTATCACCCGATGCTTATCTGGGGAGCTTCTTCTACGTGCCAAGAGGTAGAAGGAGTTAACGTATTGAAGAATCATTGACTACTTGACAGCAGGTAAACCTGCAAACTGTTTCTCGGTCTTACTCAATTTTCCCAGACGCGACTTACACAAGCAGCTAAAACGCATGTGTGCAATGCGCAATGTGTTATTCTTCACTGCCAGATATACCTATAGCTGCACAGGCTCTTGCTTGGTTTGTTCTGCACATTTGTGTCACAGACTGTCACAGTGTGATTGCCTTCTGTTTCTTTTTCGTTCCGTTCTCTGTACGTTTATCACTTCTGTTGCAGTTTTCGAAAATTTAGCAGCCAAAGCACACTTTAGTTCAGTCTCTCCGGAGGTGGCGGCAGTGAGTTAACTGACGCAGGCCTGCAAAGCCGAGCGTCGGCTTTACCCCCACCCCATCCCTCCATCGACAATTATAGGCGGCTCCATACACCCTCCCCTTATATACGCTCGCGCTATCACCAAGTCCACACAAACCCCTCCTGTACCCTCTGCCACCACCCCAAAGCCACTCTCGATCATATCATTTTCCTATGCCCGGTGGATCCTCCCCCGCGGGGCCTGGAGCAACTTACCACTTGAGAGGCTTGGGAGACCCAACTGCGCTCCGAGGACCCGGCCAAGCAAGCCATCGCCACAGGCCGGGCTGCTAGCGTCATGAGCCTCCGGGACATAAGCATTTGAGTGCAGTGGAGCCGTGCGGGGGCCCAAGGACCTGCGTGTCCTAAGCTCCCCTGTTTCAAATAAAGAAGCGTTCTACACAAAGCACTGGAGAACAAAAACCAAGGCTTGAAATATTTCGCTACAGATTAACAAAGAACGATCGTATTGACGCAGCTGATCCAGGTCACTGACAATGCCCCTTAGAAAGGGAATTAGACTGAGCATGTCTGCATGATTCCTTTTAAGAATTTAACCTCACGTTACTGTGTGCTATTGAAGTATTCGCTAAGTGTCCATCAAAGTCGAATGTATGGGCTTAAGACTTTTTTGGGGGGAGGGGGGAGGGGAGGGGGAGGGGGGGCGTTTAAGCTGTACGCTTTAGGCATTGCATGTCATCAAGAGGCTGGTAACAAAAGGCAATGCTCGCGAGTTCATTAATGCCAATCCGCTCGTCCGTGTTTAGCAATAAGGCCCCCCCAATGCTGAAAGCCTGGATCGGAATTCGCTGTTATGAAATGAACACTCTCGCAAGCGGATAATTTGCCCAGAACTAAATGCAAAAAATCACGCTGAATCCAACTGATCAAATTATCGCGCTGGCACTGAACGTTTAAGGAAACCTCACCTATTTGGCTGTGTTCGCGCTTCGGAATGGGCGGTCACTTTATAATTATGGAGGCTGCAGAAAGGAGCAATCACAACGCAATATCGGGATACTCAGACAGCGTATTTCGCCAGCTGAATACTAATGTAATAAGAAACGGTCCCATTTAGGATAATCTTCAAATTGTCGCACGTATGCCTAAAGATTACATCGCAGGCATTACGAAACAATAAGGGTGTGCTCGATCCCGGACTCGGGCAAGGGCATGAACTGGCTGTGGTCGAAAGTGCTATTTTCTATAGCTATTGGGCAAGCTTAAGCGACAGCATCCTAAGCATGCAGAAACGCAGAGATCAGCTGCATGCTTCGATAAAGTAGTGTTAAGAGGAAACCATGAACGACAACTACGCTATAGCACTCCATGCACAACCCTAGAACATATGCCAGATTGCCTCATTGCATACAGTGGTGCTTAAAGATTATTCGAAATGGGGAATCCTCAATAATTTCAGCACGTTCTTCACTTCAGAAAGCACCACGATATATATATATATATATATATATATTATATATATATATATATATATATATATATATATTATATATATATATATATATATATATATATATATATATATATATATATATATATATATATATATATATATATATATATATCGAGCCCCACAGCGGCGAGGGTAATCGCCTTTTCGAAATTCGGAAAAACTGATATGATATGGCTATTACTAACGACCTAATACAAATCTCTAATTGCAACTAGGCGCCTAAATATACTAGTTAAAAAGTCAGTTATTAAACATCAATTAGCCAGCTTTCCACTTAAGACGATTCAGCGGTTTTATGGTGTCCGCCAACACTGGTAACACTATGCCACAAAAGCCATATTTTTACCACAAAGAGCCTATTTCTGAAAATTTCTGAGTGTATCATATATATATATACCCGGATTGCACAATCAAGAGATTCAAGACGAACAGGAGCCATGATGGAATGGTCACCTTGGGCAAGAATTGCGCACGTCTTCGCAAATAACTCCAGCTGCACACAGGTACTAGCCTTCCGGTTCTGCCGCTTTGCTAAGCAACCGGACTACCTTCGACACGGCTTCCTGTTCTTCTGAGCCTTTAAATGTCCCGTGCGAGAGGGGCAGGTGTGGTGTGGTGGGGGCGAGGAAAGAAAAAATATGCCTTTGGTGTTCGGCTTTGGGCGTCTCTCCTCGCATAGAAACCAGTATATGGTGACACCGTTATCGAGAATCCGGCTAGCAGCGTGTGTGTAGCGTGAACATTTCAATGAAATGAGGAACAGCAGCTTTTGTGTAGGTGCACTGTCGAGCCAACTTCATTCGGCCGTTGCATGCTATTAGAATCCGCTAGGATCACTGTTCTTCAGAAAAAAGGAAGAAATATAATACAAAAACTACCATACTTTTACCATAATACTACCAAAGTACCAAGCTACCAGCTGCTGTACCATCGAAACCATTGGCTTCATGAAAGGGGCCCCTCCATGCACATTCGGGAACATCAGGACATCAGAAATCAGAACATCAGGAGCGCCATCACCGTTCTCCTTTGTGATGAAGGATCGCATAATTTCCATGCGATGCTATCTGCGATGCGCTCCGCCCACTGTATGCACTAACTTCAATACCGTAAAAGAAGAGACCGCATTATCTCGGTGCCTCTAGCTTCTTTCCTTAAGTCCTGTTTCGTATCGTCAGTGACGCGCCACAAGCAGCCACAGAATTATCCAGACAGCGTATGGACACGGACGAGGAAATGAACACAGACCAGGCGATAACGTATAACTGGGAACACATAGCGCCCTGTCGGTGTGCTTCTCTCCTTGCCCGTGTCCCTGTGCTGACCAGATAACAGAGTTATTGCACCACGTGATCCGCGATCCGGTACCGAGATCCGCTTCCGCGGGGGGCCAGATGGCGCCACTCTCCGGCCGACTGCGTGAATGCCTGCTGCGTCGAGACGGTCGAGACCAATCAGCTTACGCGCACTGGTGGCGGGCGGAAGCAGATCAAGGACACGGATCGCGCTACGTTAAATGCCTCTAATAGGGACATTAGAGAGTTATAGCATACCGCGATCCGCTACCATGGTCCGCTTCCGCGACCAGCCGGTGGGCACGCGCTGATTGGTCTCGACCGTCTCGACGCAGCAGTCATTCACGCAGCCAGCCAGAAACATGGCGCCATCTGGTGCCAAGGACATTTGCGCATGCGCAGTGGCGCTCCGCGGAAGCGTATCACGGTAGTGGATTGCGGACCACGCAAACTCTCTATTTAGCATAGCGTATACACCGCTACCGCGCACCGTCAAAGCGCATGCGCAGATCACCCTGAGGGCACCAGATGGCGCCACGGGCCCGCCTGCTGTAAAGCGCCTTGATATTGAAAGTAGAGGCACTCTCCTCCACTCCCGCGTTTTGCTCTTCGATTATCCTCGCCCGCCGACTGTGCGCGCTGCGCACGGCACGCTTCGCAGGCCATCGCGCGCTCGCCGGCCCGATGTGTTCGCTGGCACACATGAGCGCGCCGAAGTTTGCGCTTCTTTTCACGCTCTATTATTAAACACAACCACAAGAAAGTGATGCGACATGCGCGACCCTGCCACGAACCACATTTATCACTTTCTCGCTCGAGCAATAAAACCACTAAACGTGAGCGCTTGCGGCATGAGCAATCAAACCGCACTCCGTGCTCCTCTATACGGCAGTTTTTATTGGTTTATGGGGGTTTAACGTCCCAAAGCGACTCAGGCTATGAGAGGCGCCGTAGTGAAGGGCTCCGGAAATTTTGACCACCTGGGGTTCTTTAACGTGCACTGACATCGCAAAGCATACGGGCCTCTAGAATTTCGCCTCCATCGAAATTCGACCGCCGCGGCCGGCAGTTTTTATTAGCCTGATATTTGCGTTGCGTTTTTTATTCAATAATTTTTAGCTCACTGACGCTCCGCTAAATGCAGATTTGACCTGGCACTACATTTTTGCGGAAACACTGTTTATGACGCTGTTATTTTGCATTCGAACAAGGTGAAGATTGCGGTAATTTATGTAACGAAGTCGTTTCACGAGTGAGTGAGTGGGTGCGAAAATGCTGGGAAATTTTCTTTAATGCGCGTTTTGCATATTTTAGCAGGTTTTGAGACAGAAAATTTCAAGCTTGGCGCGTCAGAATGATGCACAAGCCGCGGCTTTATTGCGTTCATTACAAATTTCACGGCTGCTTAAAAGAGAACTTTATTTTCTAGTTTTTACTGCAGACGCGAGCCTGGCCAAGGGTTTGGCTTAAAATTTTGGTGTGAATGCTAGTGCAAAAAGATTTTATTAAGTGACAGAAAGATATGGAATTCTCTTGCTGACTCATCTACGCTAATCTCTCGAATTCATTCAAGGAATGCTTCAGATGCCCGTTCTGAATCATTATTCAGCACTGTAAAGCACGACCAGAAATGATGTATTCATTTCAAAAAACTCAAAAGAAAACATTTGACTGAAGTCTGTCTGGTTGGGAAATTTAATTTAGTAGAAAGATGACTGACACTAACCAGGTCACTTTTTGAAAAAAAAAAACGACGTTTCGAGACCGCCTCGGTCCCTTCTTCATGGTGTGACTACGGGCGAGGCGCAGCTTGGCTTTTTAACCCTTCGTTTTGAAGACTTCCGGGTCAGTGGCCGCAAACCATGGATGTAAGAAGGGGAAAGTGTCCCCAGGGAGCGATTCCGTAACTAAGTGAGTCTAACGAAAATGATTTGTACTCTTATAAACTACGCAGCTAAAGAATCTGATGTTATTTTGAAAGCAGCATTCAATGCAGTTATCATACCTGCGACAATTCAAAGCTCGCTCTAAAAATCACATTTTCTGTGACTGGCTCCTCAGGTCGCATCAGATCTCGGAATCGCGGTAGAGTTGCGCGCAGTCGCGACGGTGGATCGAGCGTCTTAATCTCTCTAAAGATTCACACCCCTTATAATCCCTCAGACAGACGATGGTATAATACCGTTAAAGCTACCACGCTAGAGCTCTGGGGCACAAGGGAGAGAGACTGTCGTACACGCTACGAAAATCAACATGTTTTCTATTCTGCACAAGGTCAGCAGCACGCGTATTTACGAGCAAAAAAAAGAACGTCGACGATGCAAACGTTTTTCGCGGAAACCCACAGTGGGATTCAGAAATTCAAGTTACTATAACAGGCCTAATCCTCACACCAACAGACGCGATTAAACACACAGAGCAATGCCATCAAATGGAAAGATTAGCATGTGAAACGACGCACAATGATCAGCAAATAAAGCAATATTGTCAGCTTTATGATTATCTCGCAAAAGGTTTTAAGCATGCTCAGTAGGTTAGGTACCACGAAATGCACAGAACTTTGCCGAAGACGGTGTGCTCTGTCGGAACACAGTCCTTAAGGGCGATGTTGTGGGTCCCCTTTGTTATTTGGCTGATGTCATTTTTTTCCTGGAGCAATCGCGAACAGCACGACGCCATTTTCACTCCGGCTCGTGCACTGAAATGCCCCGCAATCGGACATAACGCGGCACTTAATGTAGAGTTCGAATTGTCGCGCGTAAGTCAACGGAGCTGGACCCGCAGCAGAGGCAGAGGGCCTGCACATGGCTCCGACGAAAGAAGAAAACAAAAAAAATGGCCAGGCTTAACTTGGTTAAGCCAAGAATGCGTTGCATATCTCGGTGGAGTTCCGTGCTGCTCCGTTGACTCGATAGGCTATTGACTCGATCGCCATTGAAACTGCCCGTGTAGCAGCGCTCGATCGCCTTTGAGTCGACAGACTATCGGTTCGAGGGCCCTCGAAATGCCCGTGTGACAGGGGTATAAGACTGTCCCGGCGAAGGAGCGCAGCTCTTTTATACATATGCCGTGACGTCAATCATAGCGCAGCGCCCCTAGCGGGAGGAGCGGGAGTCAGGTGCTGGCTGCGGCCGCGCGCGACCGCGCCAGTTGGGGCCCAGCTTTTCCTCCGTGACGTCACGCGCCGGCGCAGCGCCCCTAGCGGGAGGAGCGGGAGTCGGGTGGTGGCTGCGGCCGCGCGCGACCGCGCGAGTTGGGGCCCAGCTTTTTCTCCGTGACGTCACGGGCCGGCGCAGCGCCCCTAGCGGGAGGAGCGGGAGTCAGGTGGTGGCTGCGGCCGCGCGCGACCACGCTAGTTGGGGCCCAGCTTTTCCTCCGTGACGTCACGCGCCGGCGCAGCGCCCCTAGCGGGAGGAGCGGGAATCGGGTGGTGGCTGCGGCCACGCGCAACCGCGCGAGTTGGGGCCCAGCTTTTCCTCCGTGACGTCACGCGCCGGCGCAGCGCCCCTAGCGGGAGGAGCGGGAGTCAGGTGGTGGCTGCGGCCGCGCGCGACCGCGCGAGTTGGGGCTCAGCTTTTCCTCCGTGACGTCACGGGCCGGCGCAGCGCCCCCGGCGGGAGGAGCAGGAGTCAGGTGGTGGCTGCGGCCGCGCGCGACCGCGCGAGTTGGGGCCCAGCTTTTCCTCCGTGACGTCACGCGCCGGCGCAGCACCCCTAGCGGGAGGAGCGGGAGTCAGGTGGTGGCTGCGGCCGCGTGCGACCGCGCGAGTTGGGGCCCATCTTTTCCTCCGGCTGTCGTGACGTCACGTCACGTGGTTTGGTGGCTGCCCGGCCGCGCCCAAGGGCTGAACTGAGTGATTGCAATATGCAACGCATAAAAACCATCCTTTCCCGCGCGTTGCCTGGGCAACGGACAGGCCGGGCCAATCATCGTTCAGAAAAGCGCCGACCAGAGAGTCGGGCGAGGAGGATGTGCGAGTGTCCGCGGCGCGGCGGCAAAGTTCACAGAAATGCGCTACTTGCAATATCAAGGGGCTTTAGCCTGCTGTGGGTACACCTGCCGCTGTGGGTACACCTGCAGCTCTGGGACCAACCAGCGCACACGCGCTGACGGTGCAAATTAGCGGTGGCGGTACACGCTGTGCTAAAGGTATCTAAAAATATTTAGCTTAGCACATACCGTCGACCGTAAGGCGCTGCGCCTAGTGAGTTTCCAAAACTTACCTTGACAGAAAAGAGGCGCCACCGTCTGCGCGAGTTTCTCGAAAAAACACTTCATCCATCGCGGAAAGGCCAGGAAGGCGTAGTTTCGCAATTTTCTTTGCTAGTATTGTGCAGAAAACGTTAGCTCTGCCTCAGATTCGGCAGCTGTTCTGCAATGCACTGCTCTCTCCGCAAATCAAGTTATGGTAATAATGGGTTTTTCCTTCTTCAACAATTACAACGCGAGAGAAAGTTTTGTTCTGGGCTTGTATGGAAACTAAGAATTTTTTAGAGGTGTGTTTCCAGAAGAGTCGCATTGTTACTACTGAATCCCCATTTTCTTGCCAACAATAGCCAAGCCAAGTACGAGGCTACATCTTCCCGGCACTCCTGCGTTTCTCAATGTGGATGCACTACTACTGCGGCGCCACGTAATTCCTTTTTAAGTAATTTTGAGAAACTTGACAAACAGTTTTGCCGTTACCTAACGACGGAATCCTGCTTAATTCAGCCACCTGCGTTTTTTTTAACGGGCACTCAGTTCTCGATACACAGGGGCACTAATATCCAGCCTCACATAATCTCCTTTCTGTGACTAGCACCTTACTTCTTGGGAGAGGTTGCTTGCTCCAATAACAAAGCAGCTCTGGCACACGTTTCTGTCGCTCCTAATCCAGTGAGTCCAGTGCGCTGGCACGATAGTTGCAGCGACATGGCTACAACGCCGAACTAGGCATGAGTAATGATTTCTTCATGCGCGTTGCAACACTTCAATAGGGGACAAAATGGGACCACCGAAACTTGCTTCAAACATGGTTCAATTTTTCACATTTGTCTTGTCTTCCCGGCATTGTCCCTGCAACCGGCAGTATGTCGATACTGCCTTTCCCAGCCCGAAGTTTTTTTTTTTTAAATAAAGGTTCGATCGACAGAAATAGCATCCAATGGACCACGCTTACTAAGGCGCTTACATAAGGAGCTTAATCTCACCAGTGCACGTGACCCCACTTCCACAAAGCCAGGATAGATACCCCAGGCAGGGCTTTTCCAAGAAAAATGCCTGCGGAAAACAAGGCTAACCATACCGGCCTTTTTTTTTCTTTTTTTACACACTGCCGGCGAAACCGGAGAGCCACAGATAACAGACGATATGCGAGCGTGCAGAAGTCCAAACTAGACGTCCTGCGTTTCAGTGAACGTGACCTGCGTATTCTATTCGAAAATTGTATGCTGATACTCGCCTCCGTGCGCGAGTGCGTCTCGGTCAAGTTGCTTTACTTTACCTAGTTTCAAGAAGAACGGTAAAAACCAGTTGCTATCTGTTGGCCTCACCCTCGAACACGCGTCTCGTCTTAATTCCTCCCGTATCCACCTCATTAGTTCACCACAGTGCGCACGTGCTCTTGTGCTCAGTGCATACGTGCTCGAAGGAGCGAGATGAGGGCGATGGCGGAAAAAGAGTTGAGACGTTGTTCTTGCGGTCTTCTATGGGGTGCCCAAGGCTGGGGCTTGGTCGAACCGAGTGGAAATTGTGCAAACTCCATCAAAGCTACCTTGTAATTCCCCGCAGACAAATTGCTACAACAGTAGCTTGGTTTGGGCTAGTTGGTAACAGTTTTTTTGAAAACAAAGCGCATGTGGACGGGACCGGCGCTAACTTGCAACTTTATTTTAGAAAAGCCACCACATCAAATATATAAGAGCCCAACACCGCTATCAGTCGATGAGCATGCGCAAAGAGGAGCGAAATCAAAAGAACAGCGCGTGGCAAATAAGAAAAGCCCGGTGCGGGGGACAGACAAACAAAAAAGAGACAAAGCTTACTCAAACTTAATCACTGCTAAAGTGCGTTTTTTTTTCTTTTTAAGGTTCTCGTAAAAGTAAAAAGTGATATTGGCGTTCATCGACTGATAGTGGTGTTCGGCTACTGTTTATTCGACCTGGTGGCTTTTCTAAAATGAAGTTGCAAGTTAGCGCCTGTCCCGTCCACATATGTGTCGTCCGTGTCTTTTTTTGCGCTATCAAAAATCAAAACTGCTACACCAGTGAAATCTGAATACGGTTGCTCCTAGGCGAGAATCGACGAACTGCCATTCCTCTCAGTGCACGTTACCAAGGACAAGCCAGCTACATCTTTGCCTTTCTGCGAAGGACTGTTTCTTTCATTTTTTACCGCTTTAATTCGTTCATATTTCCAGGAATAAGGTTGCTAGACCAGGAGAGCATGTCGTATTGAAGTTTAGAATAGACAGGCTGCCAAGAATCAGAATGCATTTTAACTAACATGAATTGATATTTCGCCGCAGTAGTTTACCCGCCGCGGTGGCTCAGTGGTTAGGCACACGGCTACTGATCCGGAGTTCCCGGGTTCGAACCCGACCGCGGCGGCTGCGTTTTTATGGAGGAAAAACGCTAAGGCGCCCGTGTGCTGTGCGATGTCAGTGCACGTTAAAGATCCCCAGGTGGTCGAAATTATTCCGGAGCCCTCCACTACGGCACCTATTTATTCCTTTCTTCTTCCACTCCTACTGATCCGGAGTTCCCGGGTTCGAACCCGACCGCGGCGGCTGCGTTTTTATGGAGGAAAAACGCTAAGGCGCCCGTGTGCTGTGCGATGTCAGTGCACGTTAAAGATCCCCAGGTGGTCGAAATTATTCCGGAGCCCTCCACTACGGCACCTATTTATTCCTTTCTTCTTCCACTCCTACTGATCCGGAGTTCCCGGGTTCGAACCCGACCGCGGCGGCTGCGTTTTTATGGAGGAAAAACGCTAAGGCGCCCGTGTGCTGTGCGATGTCAGTGCACGTTAAAGATCCCCAGGTGGTCGAAATTGTTCCGGAGCCCTCCACTACGGCACCTATTCTTCCTTTCTTCTTTCACTCCCTCCTATATCCCTTCCCTTACGGCGCGGTTCAGGTGTCCAAAGATATATGAGACAGATACTTCGCCATTTCCTTTCCCCAAAAACCAATTATTATTATTCTTTCACTCCCTCCTTTATACGTTCCCTTACTGCGCGGTTCAGGTGTTCAACGATATGAGACAGATACTGCGCCATTTCCTTCCACAAAAACCAATTATTATTATTATTATTATTATTATTATTATTATTATTATTATTATTATTATTTTTATTATTATTATTATTATTATTATTATTATTATTATTATTATTATTATTATTGTTATTATTATTATTATTATTATTATTATTATTATTATTATTATTATTATTATTATTATTATTATTATTATTATTATTATTAAGTAGTTTCTGCTCACTAACAGACCTATGAGAAGAATTTTCTCATTCGGTATTTCCCTGAAGTTTCTTTTTCTTTTTTCATTTGCAATCTAAAACCCATTTGATAAAATAAAGAGGTTGTATATATACTTTTGTGACCATTATTCTCTTATTATTTTAACAAACACGACACTATGGTGCTTTTCAAGGGGAAGTGGCTTATTTTTGTGGCCGACATCCTTTCTTTTTCTACGTTTTGCTGCTATGCTTTTCCCGCTGTCTCCTAATCCGTTATAACTCGACCCGCCACGTTGACTCGGTGTCTGACTTTCGGCTATTTATCCCAAAGGTACAGAATCGAAGTCCGGCAGGAATATATGGCGGCATTTCGATGGAGGTAAAATGCGAAAACGCCCGTATGCTGCCCAACGTAGCGCGCATTAAAAAACCCAAGGTGACAAAATCAATCGGGAGCCCTCCACTACGGCGACTCTCATATCCCATGTGTCGCGTCGGGACGTTGAACTCATGCATACCACAGGCGACATGCCGTAATGTATATTGGTTCCTGTACCGTGGCTGTGCTGGGATACTTTGGAATTTCAGACTATAGGTTTTATTGGTTACTGTCAGGTGCCAAATTCACCGTGGAAAATGATGAGCTATTAAAGCAAGAAATCAAAGCACTTTTTGTCCCGACAGACTCATGCGCCATACGAAGTATGAAGAGTTTTCGCACATGTAAAAATTGTTTAAGAAGCTAGATAGTAAGCATTGCACAGCATTTCGGCTCGGTTTTTAACTGAAGTGGTCAAGGTTTATGACAGAAGCATTTCCCTTAACGGAAGTAATCTTGCGCTCTGCAAATGTGGGGATAATTGCTCGTTTTTATTTGATTTAAATATATCGTCACGACTAAAAACCAGTAAAGTGTGGTGGGGCTACGAGAAAAAAAACTTCGAAGGAAAATATCATGCTAAGCGTGTAATGCAAAAAAAAATGCTATTTATAGGGTTAGCTAATGCCTTTTTGCATAAATGTGATCACTGATGAGGAATAGTGGTGCAGGAAGGCGGTTCCGTTTCCCTGATGTAAAACATGAAAGAAGGTGTCGAGGTGACACGTAGTGTTAAGATGATAAAAATTCTTCGCGTAGGTGCAAGTAGGAGGAAAATTTTTATGAAAAAGACAGAGAGGAGGTGTTCTACGACGAAACGCGATGGATAGAAGATCAAGTATAGCCTTCAGAGTGGTTATGCTCTCAGTTCTGTTGTTGTTAAAGATATTTAAGCAAGCATAATAATACTGAACCATCTCTACCTAATTCGTTACGTTCTACCTATGTGAGCCCCACAGTTAAAGCTACACCAGCTGAGTTGGAACGCGGCGGACGTGCAACCGACGGCTATTTCGCTTCGCTCAGTGTCCGAACAATGCGGCAGAACTGCACTCACGGCTGCAGGGTTTCTTATTTTTTTGCGATGAGTCTCATCTTCACATGGCCCCCAAATCCTATGCCACAGAAAATAGTCCAGCTCATTCATGAATTTGGGGAAGTCGTTTCTTCTATTGTGTCTGCCGTTGGCATGGAAATGTTCCTTGCCACTGCGCGTGTTACCGCCTTGACACATATGACACTTCAACCCCTGGTGGTGCTTGTGTAGTTAGTGATGTCATGGGCCAACTGCAGGTTCTGCACCCGTTCTTGCAGCGTTGCTGTTGCGTTCGGTGCCGAGTCCAGTGCCTTGTGTACATCTCTTGCGTTAACGGCGTCGTGCTCCGCAGTCACTTCTGACGAAGAATCTGTGCGTGGAAGGCCCGGTCCAGAGAGGACGACACCGGGGAAAAGCAGATATATTAGTGCGAAAAGAAAGACTGTCTCCATTTGCATGCACTTATAACTTTATACAAGTTTCATACACATCTTTCCAGCCGACCTCTCTGCTCTTCCGCACAATAAACTTATCTATCATCAAGCTATGTAACCAGCATTTCTACTCATGTTTTCTGTGTGTTTTTTTACACTTGAAGTTCTCTAATTGCTTTGTAATTGAAAAATATATCGGTTGTGAGGAGGAGCCAGAGTCGCAAACTGCCTTGCTGGCTTCCTGTATACAGTTAGGAACAGAAAAACAACAGCATAGACGAAAGAAAAAAACAACTAATACGTATGAGTATCATATTAAATGACTTTTTTTAAGTAGATACGTGTTGGCAAACGTTGCCGAAATGAGTTCCACAATCTCTTACATGCATATGAAATTTTTAAAAATTGCATTAAAATGTAGTATCTTTGGCAAGTTGATTCGCAGCGTACATCTTTTCAACATCATTCTTGAGTATTATGTGGTTGTTTTATTTTAGCTGCCTTCCATTCTACAAGTTCACATAGAGAAAGTTAGTTGCATGCTGCGCCTATAGGAATGCCGGCACCCCCTCTTACACGCAGTTCAATTAAATACAATGCCATTGGCAGTCAAATTTTTCTCAATGAAGCAAGCTTTTCTTTTTATTTTACATCCTCTTCTAATACAACTTCTGCAATCTGCATTTTTCAGCAAACAGCCTCACGCACCGACCATAGGAACGGCATGTAAGCCAACTGAGCGCTTTATTATTTTGTTTCCTTAAATTATACCAGCCCTAAAGAAGAAAAATTAACGGAAGCAAGAAGCTGTGCTTTAGAATGGTAGAGTATCCTTCGGTAACACCCCGAGTGTATTTTTTTTTTGACAAATTGAGATAAACAAAGCACTTTCCTCCCCGTTCAGCCCCCCCCCCCCCCCCAAATTAAACGCCAGTGTTGTCGCATCGTTTTATGACGTCATCCCCAGCGAATCGTTCTGCCAATCAGAGAAAACAAAAGGAAACAACGGCGCAGTTCCATGCCTATTTCATGGGTTTTTTCGTACGTGTCAACAGATGACGCCCCCGTATTGCTTGACACCAAATCCAATCGGTCACCTGAATGCTAATAATGGCGGCCTCAGTGTTCAGAAATGACGTCAATGACCCCAAGATCTTGTCAACGGATGGCGCTTTTAAGTTGCCGCGCACGACGGCTTCACGCAATCCGACAGGGCCTGAATTATTTCATCTTACGAGTTGCGAAACTTCCGGTGGTGTTTTTGTATCGAAAAACGGCAATCCGATAGTGCCGAAAATTCGGTGGCTTACGGATTGCCCCGACGCTTTTTCTCAATAATGCAAGCTGTGTCCAAGTCACCAGGTCCGAAACTGTTGATGAACATACCTTTCTTGCCATCGCTCCTCTCTGTACTGCTCTTCTCTATCCTCTCCCAGTCCCTTTTATTTCCGCTGGCCACAGCTCGGGTTGCGGCCGGCAACATTTTTTCCTTCCTTTTTGTGTTCTTATAACGCAACACTGTTACTGCTATAACTACTACTGAAAACACGACCGCCTGTAAACAACATCAATGAAACAGATGCAGAAACAAAACCCCACAGATAAGGTGCCCGATCAATAAATTAAGAGGTAAAACAAGCAAGAACATAAATATATGCTATTGAGGGCGTAAAGGCGACAAACTTCGAAATTTTGGTTAGCCGCTTCCAGATGGCACTGCAATTCGTATACCCCCACAAAATGACCCCTGGGGCTAGTCAGTTTTTGAAGCGGAGTTTCCCAACTGGACTGTGGACTGTGTGTGAAAAATCCGAGGTGCTCAGAGTCTACAGACAAGGGTATGATCTGCAAAACTCCATAGATATCTACATAAGGGAAACGAAGGTTCCAGAAGTATCGAAAGTTAGGATCCTCGGCATGTGGGTCCAAAGCAACCGTCGTATTGATCACACAATCAGACAGCTAGCAAATACCACAGCACAGATCACCAGGATGATTGCAAGAATTTCCAACAGAAGAAGAGGTATGAAGGAGGAAGACACATGTAGGCTAGTACAGGCCCTCGTGGTCAGTAGGATCTTATACGGCGTCCCCTACCAAACACCGCTCGAGCAAGAAAAGGAGCAGTAGGAGGCAATTCTTAGAAAAGCATACAAATGCGCTCTCGGACTGCCGGTCAGCACTTCGACGGAGAAATTCCTTAAACTGGGCATAAACAACACAGTACAAGAACATATCGAGGCCCACCTTATCGCGCAGAAAACAAGGCTGATGCTGTCCGCAACAGGCAGAAACACGCTGCGGTTGCTGGGCATGAGGGACGCTTTGAAAGAAATCAATAGCATAGCGAGCGTTGCAAATGAAATCAGGAGGATCATTGAGATCAGTCCGATTCCAAAAAACATGCATCCAGATATACATAAGGCGAGAAGAAAGGCAAGATCTGAATTCCATGAAAGAAGCTTCGCCGGGGCAAAAGACGTAATATATGTTGACGCAACAACATACAGACACCGTTATGGCTCGGTAGCCAGCGTGGTGGATCACCAGCTCAGGGAAATCAACTGCGCTTCGATAAAAACCAACAACATACTCGAGGCTGAGGAAGCAGCAATTGCACTCGTCATCACCCAGCAGAGTGACGAGCCCCATGCACACATCATTACAGACTCGCAAGAGGCGTGCAGAAGATACAGCAGTGGACGCATATCCACTGCAGCCATTCACATACTCAAGGCGAGGACAATCACTTTTACGAGATGCTTCATCACGTGGACACCAGGCCATGAGGCTGTCAAAGGCAACCAATATGCGGACGCCAATGCCCGAGCATACGCCAACCGGGAGGCGCGCACCGAAGGGGAACTGGACGCAGTCACTAGACGGTATGGAGCCATCTTAGAACACCAACGAGCCCTCCGGAGGACCTACCCGCCTCCCCACAAAGACCTTAGTAAACAGTAGTCGGTTGCCTGGAGACAACTACAGACTAATACATACCCCAATCTGAGTTTACTCAGCAAACTCTATCCATCCACTTATGAAAACAAATGCCCGCTATGCGGTGAACACGCAACGCTTTACCACGTTACATGGGCCTGTCAGAAAAAGCAGGCAGCGCCGATAAACAACACACCTACACCGGAGCAGTGGGAGGCTGCGCTGTCCAGCTCGAAGCCTGAAGAGCAGCTCAAGCTGATCGACAGGGCTCGCAAGACTGCAAAGGCCGCTGGGGCCCTGGACTGAGGGCTCCACCTACGCTGCGAGAAATAACCCTTATACAATAAAGTTTTTCATTCATTCATTCATTCCAACTGGACTGGTGCGATCTAAGAGCTCCGGAATGGGCGGCATGTGAAGCGAGCGGCACCTCACATTCGACAAAAGCATTTGTTGGGCGAGTTGGTGTTTACGATGATCCATAACTACAGCGCAAACGACAGGACAGAGATGAAGAAGGGACACCACACAGCGCTGACTCACAACTAAAGATTTATTGGATGCCAGCAGGTATAAATACCTCCCTGGCGGCCAGAAAGAATGCAGTCCACACTTACATGCGTGACTGACATACTGGTGTGCCAGTCATGTGCCTCCAAGCAAATCACATGCGCGAGAATACAATATAATCAGTGAGCAAGCACTTGTCAATATTCGCAATCAAGGTATCGTCTTTCTTTTTCTGACAACGCGATAGATGAAGCACTGATGCATTCTTCCGGGAGCCTACCTATTAAGTGAGCTTCAATGATCTCCCTTGCTAACGAGTCACGGTTCTTTTCTAACACTGCACTTTCATGATAGTTTGGCGCGCAGACGTAGGTATCATCGTCATCTTCATTGCCTTTGCAGTGCCTGCAATGTTTCGCCACGTGGCCAGAGATAGCGACACAGGAGACATTATACTCATGCTCTTTGAGTCTTTCGTTTAAACATCGGCCGGTTTGGCCGATGTATCGCTTACCACAAGACAGTGGCAGCGAATATACCACCCCTTCCTGGCAAGGCACAAACTGTTTTGCGTGCTTTATCGGGCACTTGCGTGATTCTTTATTCTCTGAATTTACTTTCTTAATCAGGCTGGACAGTCGTTTGGGCGCCGAAAAGACGACATCAACGCCTGCATGTTTTCCGATTCTTTTTAGATTGTGCGACACTTTGTGAAGATATGGCAGCACAACAATCTTCCTTTTCTTCGTCTCTTTCGTACATTCGCTATTTCCTTTTGATTTTAACTTTTCCTGTAGTTTTCCTGCCACGGAAACTAATAATTCGGACGGGTAGCCTGCCTTTGCCAGGCGGTCTACTTGGTTGCTGAAGCTATGCTCCAACCTGTGTTCACAGGATTTGTTCACTGAGTTGCTAAAAACGGTATGTATAATTGCCCTCTTCACCAGCTTGGAGTGAGCTGATGAAAACGGCAAGATGGGCTTAACATCACGGGGCTCATAAGCCCAACAAACATGAGATGGAGTGAAATGAAGCGAAATATCTAAAAACCTAATAAAATCATTCAATGGTACTTCGTGTGTTAACACCAATGGTGTGAGGCATTCTGAGAACACCGAAAGGACGTCAGGGAATTGCTGCTCGAAACCAAGGTTGTCACAATCTAAAAACACAAAGTAGTCATCAACGAATCTAAAAATGCTACAAACTCTGGAACCTTCAAATCGCTCTTTCATCCTTCTGTCTCGTGCTGCTAGGAACACGTCACTAAGGAAAGGCGCTAGACATGAACCAATACAGATCCCCTCTTTCTGAATAAAAACTTCGCCATTCCATTCTGCAAAAGTTGAGCCAAGATAGAGTGACAACAATTCAAGGAACCCAGTAGTGGAAATTCCGCTCTCATTCTGAAATGCAACAGCACCATATACATCAATCAGGTCATTGACAGAAGACAAAATTTCTGCTTGAGGAATGGTGTAATAAAGATCCTTTACATCGACTGAAAATCCACAAAGCTTCTTGCTGTAGTTACTTTCTAGAAACGCGATAACATCTTTCGAACTTTTTACTCTAAAAGGGTCGTCAATTGATAAAAGATTCAGTTTTTTCTGCAAGAACATAGCTACATGCTGCTGCCATGTTCCAATCTCCGAGACAATTACACGAAACGGCCACTCTAGTTTATGTGTTTTCGCGGTGAAGAACATTTGCAACCACTCTCCTGACCTGCTGTTGATCTTACTTGATAGCCTAGTTAATTCCAGCCTATTAGCAAGTTTCTTCGCCTTGCTCTTAACTTTGGAGGCGGACTTATCTCTGCGTTTTTCAAACATTGCAAGAACAGCTTCCGATGCTTTCGACAAATATACGTTCCTGTCCAAGACAACAAAACCTCCGTCCTTATCACCAAGTAGCAGAGAGAGCGAGTTCTCTTTCAGCCAACTAACCGTCTTATGCAGAGGTAGCTTCGTCCCCGATGCCCTGTAGAGTAAAAAGTTCGAAAGATGTTATCGCGTTTCTAGAAAGTAACTACAGCAAGAAGCTTTGTGGATTTTCAGTCGATGTAAAGGATCTTTATTACACCATTCCTCAAGCAGAAATTTTGTCTTCTGTCAATGACCTGATTGATGTATATGGTGCTGTTGCATTTCAGAATGAGAGCGGAATTTCCACTACTGGGTTCCTTGAATTGTTGTCACTCTATCTTGGCTCAACTTTTGCAGAATGGAATGGCGAAGTTTTTATTCAGAAAGAGGGGATCTGTATTGGTTCATGTCTAGCGCCTTTCCTTAGTGACGTGTTCCTAGCAGCACGAGACAGAAGGATGAAAGAGCGATTTGAAGGTTCCAGAGTTTGTAGCATTTTTAGATTCGTTGATGACTACTTTGTGTTTTTAGATTGTGACAACCTTGGTTTCGAGCAGCAATTCCCTGACGTCCTTTCGGTGTTCTCAGAATGCCTCACACCATTGGTGTTAACACACGAAGTACCATTGAATGATTTTATTAGGTTTTTAGATATTTCGCGTCATTTCACTCCATCTCATGTTTGTTGGGCTTATGAGCCCCGTGATGTTAAGCCCATCTTGCCGTTTTCATCAGCTCACTCCAAGCTGGTGAAGAGGGCAATTATACATACCGTTTTTAGCAACTCAGTGAACAAATCCTGTGAACACAGGTTGGAGCATAGCTTCAGCAACCAAGTAGACCGCCTGGCAAAGGCAGGCTACCCGTCCGAATTATTAGTTTCCGTGGCAGGAAAACTACAGGAAAAGTTAAAATCAAAAGGAAATAGCGAATGTACGAAAGAGACGAAGAAAAGGAAGATTGTTGTGCTGCCATATCTTCACAAAGTGTCGCACAATCTAAAAAGAATCGGAAAACATGCAGGCGTTGATGTCGTCTTTTCGGCGCCCAAACGACTGTCCAGCCTGATTAAGAAAGTAAATTCAGAGAATAAAGAATCACGCAAGTGCCCGATAAAGCACGCAAAACAGTTTGTGCCTTGCCAGGAAGGGGTGGTATATTCGCTGCCACTGTCTTGTGGTAAGCGATACATCGGCCAAACCGGCCGATGTTTAAACGAAAGACTCAAAGAGCATGAGTATAATGTCTCCTGTGTCGCTATCTCTGGCCACGTGGCGAAACATTGCAGGCACTGCAAAGGCAATGAAGATGACGATGATACCTACGTCTGCGCGCCAAACTATCATGAAAGTGCAGTGTTAGAAAAGAACCGTGACTCGTTAGCAAGGGAGATCATTGAAGCTCACTTAATAGGTAGGCTCCCGGAAGAATGCATCAGTGCTTCATCTATCGCGTTGTCAGAAAAAGAAAGACGATACCTTGATTGCGAATATTGACAAGTGCTTGCTCACTGATTATATTGTATTCTCGCGCATGTGATTTGCTTGGAGGCACATGACTGGCACACCAGTATGTCAGTCACGCATGTAAGTGTGGACTGCATTCTTTCTGGCCGCCAGGGAGGTATTTATACCTGCTGGCATCCAATAAATCTTTAGTTGTGAGTCAGCGCTGTGTGGTGTCCCTTCTTCATCTCTGTCCTGTCGTTTGCGCTGTAGTTATGGATCATCGTAAACACCAACTCGCCCAACAAATGCTTTTGTCGAACTTCATTTCTCGTACAAAGGGCCTTCCTGTATGTGATACTGACCCTCTTCGGTGTGTACCAGTCGTTGCTGCCGCATCGTGCTTTGCAAGAACGCTCGGTTTTTGTATTCGCAAGAAAGTGCTGCCGCCCGAAGTCTTGGTTCTACTGGGTGGCGTTCAGCCCTCTGCCGGTCATGGAAGAAGATTTTGCAAACTACTCAGAGCGGAATGGCAGCAACGGGTGCGAATGTACAAGGAACATCTCAAGCTTCGGGTGCAGCTCTTGGAGGAACCTGCCCACTCAAAGATCCAATGGCGTCAGCTGTCACGGAGCATAGACCTTACCACCGAGTTCCTATGGCAGCAAACGCTTCCCGGCCTTCGTGCGCTGCTGCCGAAGAAGAGTGCACCAACAAGACAACATGTCCACACCACTGAAAGCATCCCCTTCCCTGGATACGTCAGGCAAGTCCTGGGGCTGGGACCGAAGTTTGCGGTGGAGGCCAAGAAATCCAGACCGGAACTTTTAGCCAGGGTAAAGCAAGTTTCCAAGCGGGCCGACAGAGCTGAGGTGGACCGTTGCATTTCGGAAGGTGTGGACATGTTGACGAGGTACAGGGCATCGGGGACGAAGCTACCTCTGCATAAGACGGTTAGTTGGCTGAAAGAGAACTCGCTCTCTCTGCTACTTGCTGATAAGGACGGAGGTTTTGTTGTCTTGGACAGGAACGTATATTTGTCGAAAGCATCGGAAGCTGTTCTTGCAATGTTTGAAAAACGCAGAGATGTGTCCGCCTCCAAAGTTAAGAGCAAGGCGAAGAAACTTGCTAATAGGCTGGAATTAACTAGGCTATCAAGTAAGATCAACAGCAGCTCAGGAGAGTGGTTGCAAATGTTCTTCACCGCGAAAACACATAAACTAGAGTGGCCGTTTCGTGTAATTGTCTCGGAGATTGGAACATGGCAGCAGCATGTAGCTATGTTCTTGCAGGAAAAACTGAATCTTTTATCAACTGACGACCCTTTTAGAGTAAAAAGTTCGAAAGATGTTATCGCGTTTCTAGAAAGTAACTACAGCAAGAAGCTTTGTGGATTTTCAGTCGATGTAAAGGATCTTTATTACACCATTCCTCAAGCAGAAATTTTGTCTTCTGTCAATGACCTGATTGATGTATATGGTGCTGTTGCATTTCAGAATGAGAGCGGAATTTCCACTACTGGGTTCCTTGAATTGTTGTCACTCTATCTTGGCTCAACTTTTGCAGAATGGAATGGCGAAGTTTTTATTCAGAAAGAGGGGATCTGTATTGGTTCATGTCTAGCGCCTTTCCTTAGTGACGTGTTCCTAGCAGCACGAGACAGAAGGATGAAAGAGCGATTTGAAGGTTCCAGAGTTTGTAGCATTTTTAGATTCGTTGATGACTACTTTGTGTTTTTAGATTGTGACAACCTTGGTTTCGAGCAGCAATTCCCTGACGTCCTTTCGGTGTTCTCAGAATGCCTCACACCATTGGTGTTAACACACGAAGTACCATTGAATGATTTTATTAGGTTTTTAGATATTTCGCTTCATTTCACTCCATCTCATGTTTGTTGGGCTTATGAGCCCCGTGATGTTAAGCCCATCTTGCCGTTTTCATCAGCTCACTCCAAGCTGGTGAAGAGGGCAATTATACATACCGTTTTTAGCAACTCAGTGAACAAATCCTGTGAACACAGGTTGGAGCATAGCTTCAGCAACCAAGTAGACCGCCTGGCAAAGGCAGGCTACCCGTCCGAATTATTAGTTTCCGTGGCAGGAAAACTACAGGAAAAGTTAAAATCAAAAGGAAATAGCGAATGTACGAAAGAGACGAAGAAAAGGAAGATTGTTGTGCTGCCATATCTTCACAAAGTGTCGCACAATCTAAAAAGAATCGGAAAACATGCAGGCGTTGATGTCGTCTTTTCGGCGCCCAAACGACTGTCCAGCCTGATTAAGAAAGTAAATTCAGAGAATAAAGAATCACGCAAGTGCCCGATAAAGCACGCAAAACAGTTTGTGCCTTGCCAGGAAGGGGTGGTATATTCGCTGCCACTGTCTTCTGGTAAGCGATACATCGGCCAAACCGGCCGATGTTTAAACGAAAGACTCAAAGAGCATGAGTATAATGTCTCCTGTGTCGCTATCTCTGGCCACGTGGCGAAACATTGCAGGCACTGCAAAGGCAATGAAGATGACGATGATACCTACGTCTGCGCGCCAAACTATCATGAAAGTGCAGTGTTAGAAAAGAACCGTGACTCGTTAGCAAGGGAGATCATTGAAGCTCACTTAATAGGTAGGTTCCCGGAAGAATGCATCAGTGCTTCATCTATCGCGTTGTCAGAAAAAGAAAGACGATACCTTGATTGCGAATATTGACAAGTGCTTGCTCACTGATTATATTGTATTCTCGCGCATGTGATTTGCTTGGAGGCACATGACTGGCACACCAGTATTGTCAGTCACGCATGTAAGTGTGGACTGCATTCTTTCTGGCCGCCAGGGAGGTATTTATACCTGCTGGCATCCAATAAATCTTTAGTTCTGAGTCAGCGCTGTGTGGTGTCCCTTCTTCATCTCTGTCCTGTCGTTTGCGCTGTAGTTATGGACCTCACATTCACTACAACAAAGTTTTGGCTGCGTTGCTGTTTCGGCGGTCTACCCGCCGAAACAGTGCATGTGAGAGCGATGAGCCAACCGCGGCGGGTAAAGAATTTGACCAGGCGTAGTTCTAATTTTTAATGGGCGCCGCTATCGTCTTTCACACGTGCTCATTTGTCTTAATTACGGGAGTGTGTTCTGAATAAAAACGTCATATTAGCATCCTTGGGACGTTAATTTCTCAATCTAGTTGTACTGCGTTTTCTCCTTAAGGGTTCTTTTAGCTTCAGATTTACCAGAATAACTGCAACTTACGGCTTCAAAATTAAAATAAAAACTACAAGTTGTATACTTGAGCTGATTAATTTTTGAAAAAATTACGAAATCAAAGGAGCACCATTGCGCGGGGCATCAATAATCATCCCATTCGTCAGTTTGTTTTACAGCTACTGCCCAAAAGGACATAGTGAAAATTATATGACGATCCTCACTGGCGTAAATCGTAGAGACGGTATTTCACTCGCGACTTTTCTGCTGAAAAAGGCGACACGCGTAAAATGATTCCTCTATGCGTTACGTGTAGTACCCCCATAAAATATGAAATGAAAAGCCAGCGTGCGCAGCCACTCCGAAAAATATGTGTTTTCCAAAGATAATACATAATTTGCGATGATAAGTCTATACTGCATTCTTGTTCCTCAAGTTTAGCGGAGGAAAAGAAAGGCCTAGTTATGATTCGGTAAGTGAGTACTCGTGTGCTTTGGTCCTGATATATATATATATATATATATATATATATATATATATATATATATATATATATATATATATATATATATATATATATTATATATATATATATATATAGCAGACAAGGCAAATGAAGTGAGGGGCTCGTTTGACAAACATATTAAGGAAGCGAACAGCCACCGAAACAAAGATGCATAGAGGAATGTTTCTATATATATATATATTTTTAATATCTAGTGCCAATCAATTACTTTTTTAAAGAAAATTACTTATAAAGCAGCAGGAAAAACAACCATGCCGCCGGTGGGATCCGCACCCACGACCTCCGAATATCGCGTCCAATGCTCTTACCAACTGAGCTACGGCGACGGCTGTCCAATCTGCAGCTTTCGTGGGTATTTATGTTTTGCGTGTAAGCGAACCTTGAGAGTGTTCACCAGCGCCACCCTCGTCCATAGCGGTGGACGTAGCACGTCCTGTAATACCGGAAGTGTGACGTAGAACGTCATCTAACGGCGAGGGCGGAAACTGTGCGAGAGCCCTCTTATGCTACCTATGGCATCAAGACTGCCAGAACCGAGACCCCCGTTAGGCTATTAGCAGACAAGGCAAATGAAGTGAGGGGCTCGTTTGACAAACATTTTTTTAAGGAAGCGAATAGTCAACGAAACCAAGGTGCATAGGTGAATGTTTCTATATATATATAATATTTAGTGCTAATCAATTAGTTTTTTAAGAAAATTACTTGTAAAGCAGCAGAAAAACAAATATATATATATATATATATATATATATATATATATATATATATATATATATTATATATATATATATATATATATATATATATATATATATATATATATATATATATAGTATCTCTGCTAGGAAAACACAATTTGCAGATTTGCAGCACGGAGGTGACCAGAGCTCCTAAGAGGCCGACAGCCTAAACTTACCTTGTTTCTTCACCATAAGCACGTAGATAATAAAGACGATCATGAAGATTATGGGGAGGATGGAAGGCACCACGACCTGCCTCATGTTCGACCGAAACGCCAAGCGCAACCTACAGTGACGTGGCTGCTACTACGATGCTCAACTAGGAAGTGACCGTGTCTCCAAGGGAGGACCTTGAAAAGGAAATATGTAGTCACTGGAGTCATTTCAACGTGGCATAATCGCGCTACTAAAGAGAAAAACTAGCTGCGGTTAAACCTGGCTAAACTTATAAAGTCGAACGAAAGCTCTGTTAAGCATGGTTAGACATGGTTTAGCTTTGATTAAACTTTATCGCTTATCAATGGTTTGTCCTGGACGGCAACGATACACCGTTGGAACACTCGTTACGGCACTCGTTGCTCATCCACGGCTTTGTGCGAAGGTAAGCACACGCCACACCAGATAACTGGGCAAGGTGGTAAACTTTGATTTTGAATAACACAAGCGCTACAAATAGAGACCCCGTTTGTGTCTGTGTTTATAGCGCTTGTGTTATTCAAAACACGCTTTTACATAGCGAACGGCGCGTCACACGATTTCCGGCAGCTGCGAGAGTGCCGTCGGCTCCGCATACGCAGCTGTGGCGAGGCACAGGAAGTCACGTGATTCGATAGTTGCGAGGCGAGCGTGCTCCGTCGGCTCAACGCGCGCAGCTATGGCGAGGCGCAGTGAGTGACGTGGCATGACGTCAGAGCAAAGCCTTCTGGTTTGAAGGTCAAATTTTATAGCCACATGACCTTCAGCTTTGTACGGGAGGAGGAGAGCTTTCGCTCTAAAAAATATGAATGGTATTCAAGTAATACGACACCACATTAGCGTCAGCTGCTCATACCTTCATTCATTGTAAGGAGTTCATGGTTATGCGTAGGAGGTTTTAATAGGCTATTTGAGCGATGGCAATGGTTTGTGTGACCTTGTAATGTGATAACGTCATTTCAGACAGACATGTACACACTTCAAGTGGTGGGTCTAGCTTTAACAACTCACGCGCTGAAAGGATGAAGAAGTAGCAGCGCTAAAGTTTACAAATGTTTCAGTCCTTAACGTCCTCTTTCACGGAGATCAGCGCGACGTCAGTATTCTTCCATGTTTCCGTACTGTCGAGGTCACGGGGCACTGCGTGCACAGGATGGGGAGGGTAGGAAGGGTGTGATCATTAACGAGAGGATATCCGCACAAGGGCTGGGAACCAAGGTTTCGAAAAAAAGAGGGGACGGGAAGGCAAGGGCGTTCGCGAGAAGAAGTTCCATTTGGTTACCCTGCACTGAAGAAAGCAGAAACCTCAATTTAGATCTTGAAGGAGGAACAGGAAAAACGTAGAAAGCGTCCGGGCACAGCACAATACGCTCAGCACTGTTGCAAACTAATACTCATGCCCGACGACGTTAAAAAATTCAGAAGCGTGAGACGAGCTTTACTGATGACTGAAGCCCAGTGCTCCTACAACGACCGGTTGCCAAGAGCCTTCAGGGCAACTTCAGAACAGAACCATTCAACTAACGCGCGTGATAAGATGACAATGTTTTAGAGCACTTCGTTACTTTTCTCGAGGAATCGAAGTGTTAAGAGAGCTCAGTGAGCATCGCAAGCGCGCTCAATATGCAGCGTGTACCGACAATGATGCTCGAGATCTTTGCATTCAGACGCCGCTGAAATGCGTGACAATTAACATTATCACAAGCAACATTTGCCTCACCTTATTTCTTCTGAAATTTTGGAACGTGCATGAGCCTAGTCAAATTTTATCAATTATTTTCCAAATGGCTAACTTTCAGTAGAGAGCAAAATATTACCGCAAACCTCACCACAGATGGCTCCAGGGTCACATTTCATAATTCTTAATTCAACTGGTTTTCCCCTTTGGTACCCGTGTGGTATACGCCCCATTTTCTCGACCAGCCAGCGACGAGCACGCTGACGTCACGAGGCATAGCACGCACCCGCCATTCTGTAGAGAGGGAAGGAAACCCACCCACTTAAACTAGGGACTCGAACCAAGAACGCAGAACAAATCGCTCTCTCTCCCTCAAGGTCAAATACCTCAGCGTCAAGGTCAGGTACCCAGCTGTCATAGTCATATGATCACATGGTCATACAACCATAGCTTGGGCCGTACCACCACGCAGTTAAGTTCGGTTTGACCTTGTGAGGCACTGAAGGTCATTGTCTATGTGGTGCCCACTGACTCAAATAGAATTTCAAGGTCAGAGGTCAAGGTAAAGTGCCCAGCGGTTGTATTCGTATGATCTCGTGGTCATACTGTCATAGCTTGGGCCGTACCACCGCGCAGGTAAGTTCCGTTTGACCTTGTGAGGCGTTGAAGATCATTGTCTCATCCACATCGAAATCGGCATTTGAACCCGAGGAGTAGAGGTCTCACTCTAAAACCGTGCTTAGCAGAGAACAGTCAATCTGGCTTCGCCTGCTGACGCGAACGCTGCCTACACCAGCCAATTTTCCACAATTATGTCGGTACTCCCCAAACACATTGTGCTCCCACCCCAAGGCCACCCTTACCGACGTCCTCCTATCATGCCCGGCGTCCCCTCTCCCCACCGGGCCGATGCCTCTCCGAGCCCGCAAGGACTGGGAGGCCTCACTGTGGTCAGCGGGCCTGGCCAGGCACAAGATCGCCGTCAGCCGGGCCGCATCCGTCACGGACCACCACCACATGAACGTTTCAACCGTAGGTGGAGTCGTGCGGAGACCCAGGGGGCCTGCGGGCCGCGAATTCTCTCGCTATATGAAGTTTTACCACCACTACCACTAATAAACCTCCAGCCATATGTTTTTAAACGCAATATTTTTGCGCTTACGCAAAACCTTCATAACTTAGATAACATATTTTCTCTCATATCTTTAATGACACCATGAAAGCGCAGCACAGCGCACGACGGTAAACGACCTCGCATCTCGGAGGCACTTGAAAGGCTCGAATTGCTTCGCTGTGTATATACCGTCGGCCTGGATTACCTTTCAACTAAAGGCCATTAAAAAAATTCCCAGATACCCACGCGTGAGAACCTGGATAGAACAGCTGCTGAAAAGCATCCCGACAGAATGCCCATAGAGGCCCCTGTATTCCGTACAGACTATCTTCTTCGCCTGCTGTCTCTTTCTCTGTTGTTATTCCATGCTCACTTCTATAACGTGCACCTGTTCTCCTATACCTACGCTGTCGTGTACACTAGACGCTTCCGAAGACATGCGCCCTCTTCAGTGTTAACCAGGGGAATTCTGTGGAGCTACTGCAAAACACGGTGAAAAACCTTGTGCGCACGCCCCAGAATGCGTTAATGAATTAAAACCTCGTGTAGCAAGCAATGGCCGGTAATTAGACCGATCACATTCGGCTCGAAAAGCGTTAAAAACGACTTGTAACACGGGTATAACGAGAATATATGACGTGTACATACCACGAGAACCACGAGGGGAAATATCTGACAATGGCCTGCAAGATGGACACAGCCGGCCGGGCAGCGCGAATCGTCACGCGTGTATCTCAAGCATTGAAATGTCACATTTCACATGCGCGCTGCAGCCGACCCGTCGACGCCCAGCCGGAATGCCACGTCCGCTTGAATATAATTCTTCATGCGTGACAAGCAGTTTGAGCGCTTATAACTTTATTCATTGCCTGTCCTATGACATTTGTCACGATGCAACGAGAACTCCTCGAAGTTGGGCATATGTCTGCATGCTAGTTGTGAAATGCCTGTTTCTTTGTTTATGTATGCGCAATTGTTCGCCGCATTTTACGCAGGACGTGACTGAGTATGTGCTGCATAAACTAAGAATAAAAAATAGGCTAAGGTTTAGCATCGCTAGGGGCGGAATATCGTGCGCTAGCATTAGTCACGGCGGGCACTTGACGTCCTTGCGCGCTAAAGACATTTCTTTGGTTCATGGGGGTTTAACGTCCCAAAGCGACTCAGGCTATGAGAGACGCCGTAGTGAAGGGACTCCGGGAATTTCGACCACCTGGGGTTCTTTAACGTGCAGTGACATCGCACAGCACACGGGCCTCTAGAATTTCGTCTCCACGGAAATTCGACCGCCGCGGCCGGGATCAAACCCGCGTCTTTCGGGTCAGCAGCCGAGCGCCATAGCCACTCAGCCACCGCGGCGGCCTAAAGACATTTCTCCTAAGGCGCTTTACCATGGAGGCCTTTGGCCTAAACGCCTTCTACCTAAAGGCCTTTACCCGAAAGGCATTTACCATGAAGGACTTTGCCCTAAAGGCCTTTACCATGAAGACATTGACCTGAGAACCTTGAAGGCACCCAGGTGAAGGCCTGCCGGTTAGGGTGGCCTACAACCCGGTCGGCATATGTGGGTAGCCTGCCACAAAGCAGGCTTCAGGGACGTATACGTACGCATGTATGCCTGATCCAGTGTAACCTGGACTATAGTAACTACAAATCCGAATGAAATCGGAATATCTACCTAGTAGTGGAACCGCACTAAAACTGCAGGCGCAGCCAGACACACTGCTACAAGCAATTGCCGACAGGCCACAGTGAGGCTAATCCCGCCTGTACATTGAAACAGCGCTAGAGGAGCAATCACTTAAATCAGTGACTAAGGCGGAGCAATTGCCGACAGGCCACAGTGAGGCTAATCCCGCCTGTACATTGAAACAGCGGTAGAGGAGCATTCACTTAAATCAGTGACTAAGGCGGAGCAATTGCCGACAGGCCACAGTGAGGCTAATCCCGCCTGTACATTGAAGCAGCGGTAGAGGAGCGATCACTTAAATCAGTGAATAAGGCGGAGCAATTGCCGACAGGCCACAGTGAGGCTAATCCCACCTGTACATTGAAACAGCGGTAGAGGAGCAATCACTTAAATCAGTGACTAAGGCGGAGCAATTGCCGACAGGCCACAGTGGGGCTAATCCCGCCTGTACATTGAAACAGCGGTATAGGAGCAATCACTTAAATCAGTGAATAAGGCGGAACAATTGCCGACAGGCCAGTGAGGCTAATCCCGCCTGTACATTTACAACAGCCACCACCACCACCACATGTCCTCTCCAGATTTACTGTTCAGCTACCTCCTAAGGAGGAAGGCTCTATTTTACCCTCTTTTTGCTGAGTGTATTTTATAAGAATGTATGGTTTTTCCTGAATTTGTATGCCTCGACTCCGTTGGATGCGATTAACAGTAGTTACTCAGAAACCATGTGCACCGAGAACTGGGACAGACGATAGGAGCCTCTTAACATGGGTAAAGCACAGGTTCCAAGCAACAGTCCTCTATGACATGTTGTTCACAAACTACAACTGACACACCCATGGTGTCTTTGCAAACAAATGCTACATCACGGAATCGGCTGCGTCCTACGGTTGTCGTGAAATTCTCCTAGCAGGAATATCCAGTCGCTACCACTGTCGCTACTTTCTGCGCACGTGACAGTGTTGGCTTTTGTTGCCAAGCGCAATATCAGGCTTCACGCCGCAGTTTTCACAGCACCCGCAGCTGTGACTGAGCGCGAACACGAGGTCATGGGATTCGATCCCTCTACATCGTTTCAGTGGAGACGACCTGCGAAGTATGTCCGTTTTCTGTGCGTTGTCAGTTCAGGTTATTGAATCCCAGGGGGCCAATATTAACCCGGCGCCGGCATATGCTGTGATTCTCTCTTTATATCTCTCTTCTTTTATCCTTTCCTTCGTCCCTTTCCTTTTGGTGCGGTTCAGATACGTGTCTCTCTTTTCTGCGACTTTCCTTCATCCATAACCGAGTAGCTGGGACCCCGGAACAAGGGGGAAGGGGGAGCCTCCCCCCCCCCCACCCAGTCTCTAATTGCTTGCACTTGGATCGTATTTCTGACAATTGAAACACTTCAGTTCTAGGACTCTTTTAATGCAAAGCACAGTACGTGGAGCTGAGCTACTTGGCTTCGTAGCCAGTTGCAAAGCATTTCGTAGATGAGTAACCTAAACCAGTCATGCCCCAACAGAAGTCGACTGTCTGACCCGTGTACATGACCATGATTACCAGAATTTAAACAAACTATGCACAAACTTTTTTGATGCAATTGATCACTCCTCGTGCGCACATCTATAAAGCTGCCCATTTCAGTTCGTTTTATATTGCCGTGAATCTTTGCACCGTTTGATCGTTCGCACTCAAAACCGCCGGCACACGGCTTTAACATTTAGTTTTGTAATGCTAGATGCAACCAGACTTATCTCCATTGATCTTGGCCACGTGTAAATGCTTCCACATTTGTCCAGATTGTTGTAGTTGCTATTCGTTCTTTATCTCGAAGGTTCCTTGTCAGCTTTAAATTGAGCGCGGCCAAGAACTTCATGCATTCACTTCGATGACCGCCCAACACGTTTGTGACTATTGCCGCCGCCGAGTCATTCAGTGCTTAGTGGGTGGGAGTAAGCCGCCTAAACAGTTTCATTGGAAGCCTTTTCGTTGTCTTCCTGACTGCTGGAGTGTCGTCACCACAACGTGACAGTTTTCATCAACCTTTGAACATTAAAAAATAAAATAATAATAGTAAATATAATAATATTAATAATAATACAAAATTTATTATGTAAATGAGCATTAAATAAATAAATAACAAAATAAACTCGAAGTCCTGCCCCCCACTCAAAAAAAGTTCCGGAGTCCCTGCCGAGTAGTATTATTATTTAAACGTCATCTTCACCTCCTTCGAGTTCACATTTTATTTAATCCGATATTTTCAACATGCTGACATATTATTGCCGAAAGCGAGAGACAGTTACCACAGACAACTAGTATAAATTAGACAGTTTCCACGGTTTCCAACCTACCGTCTTTGCTCGAAGTAATCAGGCTGTGGAATTTGTTTCTTAGCTGTGTTGTGTAGCACTGATGGCGCACCTTAAACTGTAAATGTGTGTAAGGTAAAAAGAACCATTGTCCTTGCCTTTCACATTTCCAGCTTTCTAAGGCAAAAAAATTTTCAAAATTGAAAAATTGTAAGACACTGTCGTGGAAATATTGGAGGTAATGGTTCATTACTCTAATATATAGCTAAATCTTTCTTTTAATGTGTTTCCATCGGTCCCATCAAACAGTTAAGACTGTCATAAAAAACTAATGGGGACCGTTTTTTTACGACAGCAAAAACGTGAACAGGAAAAAATACAAGAACTGCTGTGAGGCGGTCTGCGGATATATTGACTGGTATAGTGAAATCTCACATTAAATGAAAAAAAATTGCGTTCATAAACGGTTTCCCGCTCAAAAGTGCTTTGGTACAGAATTGCTGGGTATGAGACGTTTTAATACAGCCGAGACGTTCTAATATACATATAATATAATATATGAGACGTTCTAATATACAGCCGAGAAGCAAACCCTGTTTTTCGTTTACTTTTGGCGAAGACGGTTCCTCCTTGCCACGTTGTAGCCCACACGATTGCTGCGCCATAAAAAAAAAAACCAGTTAATCACTATCATGTCAGCAGAACCGTGAGGTTTCATCAGCTGTCCTTCACAGTCTCCGCAGCTTCAAGAAAATGAAATGCGCGATATTTGCTGCTTCTCGCGTTAATTATTGCAGAGTGGTGGTGCTTTTGTTCTTTTTGCATATTATTACGGCTTTGGTAGCGGCCTTTGGTTTGAAGGCAGCAGTCTGTGCACGACTCCCGCAAAACGCACTAACACGAGCGATGAGACAGCAGATTTCAACTTGCGACTGATTTTTTTATTAGTATGTGTAGAAACCCCTACACTTACTGATAGCAGCTAGAAGCGTGAAAAGGAGGTGACTACCACGTCAGCTCATCCCGTGCTTTGGACATTCTGTTAATCTAGCGCCTGCTAAGCCCCTGTTATTTTACAAGCTTGCGTGTGGGGCGGTGGCAAGAGATGTTTTGTAAGGTAGGTTACAAGAGTCGACGAGAAAAAAAATAATTGTTTCGGAGACCATGAAAGGTGCGGCTTGTTTAAGCGTGAATGGTCGCTGAACTAAACTTCCCTGCTGTGCTACTGATGAACGAAGCGATTAAGCGTGCAACTATACCGTTTAAAGTGGGAGCAGTGTTGAGAGTACGTTGCTGACCGAACACTCAAAGTTCCACAGATTGGCTTTGATAAATTGATCAAATGTCTGGGCTCGCCATCGTGGTTCTCCGGCGGTTTCGACTTGGCTGCACGGGCATCCTGATCCTGACGCAGTTCACTCACCTAGGCACTGCGAGCTCAGGCGTGATTATCCTCTCGCCGTTGACGCCTTCACTTCGCTTTTACGGCCGCGCAACCCCGGATCTTCATGAAGCCATCGCCTGCGCTCGCGTTTGTGGTGACGTTCGCGTAGTTATTAATGCAACAGTAATAAAACCCTCCGAGACTTTTTTTCCCCATCGGGAAAAAAATGTGTTCAGCGATGGAGGGAATTGACGTCCCCAGACCCGATAACTCCCAATGGCTCTATGGAACTGACGTCACATAGGGGATTTCTTATTGGCTGGAGAGAAAAGACGTTATCATGCCGGACGTGACGTCGCGTTTGATAACGGCATCACCAGCTTCTAAAGCCATCACATTGTCATCACGTGAGGTAATTAGGTATATCTGTGATTTTTTTTTCCGGAGGGCTAATTCGAGCCAACCATCTTTGCCAGGGTAGAGAGCGACTGAGTGGCGACGCGCTGACGAGCCATGCGCCACTAGCCTCCTGATCCTGACGTCACAAAAAAAACACAGGACGACGGGAAACTGCCACACATCCCATTAACAGTTCTCTGGATGGCTTCCGGCCGTCCAGTGCAGCCGTTGCCGATGTTGTGGCCCATATTCGTTGAGAGGATCGGGTCAAAACCGCTGCGGCCGGAAGACGCGTTCCAGCAAAAGACTCGTTCCAGAATGCACCCTTCCACTGCCGCTCTTGCAAGGATGACAACAATGAAAACTGTGAGCCACAACTTCAGAAAATCAAATTTCTAACCAGCAGCGAGGAGATTAGCACGCGAACTATCTGAAGCATTTATTTTTTCAAGGACAGAGGCGACACGTGCATCAGCACCACTTGAGTCTCCCTGCGAGCTACTGAAATCAGAATGTTAAAGAATGTAGGATAAAAATTCTGTCTATCCTACTTAACTACAATGTGTTTTGTTGTGATAAATTCGCATGCGCTCACAGCCTTCCGTCTAAATAAATGTACGCGTGTGTGTTTCAATAAACTTAGTTGGAGTCAGTGCCCGTCCTGTCATGTCTGTCTCTGTGCACGTCTGAAATAAGTAGCGCTTAATTACCCTTCCAGAAACAATGCAACGCCAACTAGCCCTTCAGCGTGTTTCATTAAGCGAACCCCAGCTGTCACTGCAGTTCGCATTTCCACCAGTATAAACGGCTGGTCACTTTCTTTGGCTGCTTCTAACTTTGACTTAAAATTGTGTTGTCCGTATTTTATTAATGCTTACTACATGAATGGTGACGAACGAGACATGATTTCCTTGCCTCGCAATCTCCGATTGTTGCTCTTCTTGCCACCTTACCTACCAGTCTTAGCACCTGTCTTTTCTTTGCTCCCTGTCATGCGCACCGTCACGCGCACCCAAGTGCACCGTTTATTTATGAGGACGTCACATAATGTACAATGTGTTCTTGGTTCGAGGTCGCAAATTTCCAGAGAGCGCACGAACATTGCGGACTGCTGAGCCTAAGATCACGGGATCGAATCCCGGCCGTATTTCTACGGAGGTGAAATACAAAAGCACCCGACTGCTGTGCGATGTCAGTGGACGTTAAAGAACCTCAGGTGGTCAATTTATACCGAAGCTCTCCATTACGGAGAGCGTCGTAACTTGCCCCCAGCTTTTAAACGTTAAACCCCACACACCCCGACCATTCGCTACAGTTTATTATTTTTACTCCGCAACATATCTGTCTGCATGGCCATGTTTAAGCTTTCGACTTGTTCTTTTTCCTTCTGGGGCCTTCTACACTTTCCCGCTTCCCTAGAAAATGGCTTCCTAATGCATCTTCGGTGATTCGGAGATTGAGCGGTACAAATCAAGGAACCGTTGGAAGCGCGAAGAGCCGTGCAGATATGTTGTGGCGGCCATTTATTTTTGCGGCGAGAGCCGTTTATGGGAGCCCTCCCCAAGAACTCGTGTATCTGAAGCCCTTTATTAGTTTTAGCTGTTGTAGAGGTCTGCAAGTCAAGACCAGCCAGATCAAGAGCCAAGCCAAGAGAGAGAGCAAAAAGATGAGGAAGAGAAAGACAAAGAAGTAGAAAAAGGGACACAAGCAAAGCCAAGCCGATCCCCCAGTGTGGGCATGTGCCATCTTTTGATAGGCTCAACAACAACAAAGCCAAGCCAAAAGAACAGATGGAGAAGAAAAGAAGAAGCCAAGCTAAGAAAGAGAAGAGTAAGACAAAGAAGGGGAAAGAAGAGAGAAAGAAGAGAATGGTGAAAATGGAGGGACGTCAGGGCTCTCGCCGAATAATTTACCTAAGCCAATGCCAGTTTAGCTAGTCTTCTTCTTTTTTTCGACGTTGCTCCATTGCGCTAGATTTAAACGACCAGCACTTGCAGGCGGTTGCTAGTTCCTGCCTTGCAAGACATTTTAGCGCAAACAGACACAGAGCACAAGAAAGGCAACACACGCGAGAAAACTTTTTACGAGATCTGTATGCACCAACTCGTCCAAACAGAAGTTTTAATGATAATTCCTAGGACCAGACAACTTTTTTGAGCTCGAGGTACGCAGCGGCCACTTGCAGATATTTGCGGCGAATATCTGTTCCCCTTATTTCGGAAGTCTTCTTTCGGAAGCGACTTTGTAAGCTTTCAAACTGTACACTCGCCGGGAGGTTCATCGTAGAGCTGATTATTGACACAAAGTGTACTCTCTTCCTTGTCAGCTTGCAAAGCACCTCGAAGGCTCGTGCTCGAACTTTAACTGACATGTGCGTGCAGATCCCTGTTGCCTAAACCACTTAAACAACATGTTCTTTTCGCAGTGTGCTGTCGCAGATAGTACCAGTTACTACAGGCAGAAGGCATTCTATGTCTGGTTTCCAACGTGACTGTGACGTTCAGTGGTTCACGCCTGATGTCTCATAGCATACGGCAACAGCATCAATCCACACCAACATTATTGACGCAAGCACGGGCACTTAGCAGTGAGCAGAGATACGATCGGCTCCACTTCACGCCTGCTTGTGTCAGCGCTGATACAGACACACTGAAATAGCCAGCACTGTTTCTAAACAGTCGACTGTAGTTTTTGAAGCAAAGAGCTTGGTTTAGCCAACGCGCTGACTTACCCAGGGCATTCATTTAGAGTTTTTTCTTGGGAAAACTCGTCTATCGAATCTTTATTGAATGCGCCAAGCTAATAACCGCATCAGGTTGCACCACGCTGTAACGGCAGGCGCCGAGAGCGGGTACATGTGTCCTTGACGTCTTCGAGTCGTGTGCCTTTCGCTATTTCGATAGCAAGGGATAACTTCTAAAACAATACAGTTGAACCTCGTTATAATGAAATAATGGATATAACGAAGGAATGACGATTCCCCTTGGAAGTTCGGTCAATACGGGCTATAACGAAGCTACGGCTATAACGAAATAACCACCGGGCCCCTCCAGCTTCGTTATGACGAGGTTCACTCTATAGGGGGTAGGTATCCACCGACGTCACAGTGGCGGCCATTTTTTGGTGCACGTAGCACAGCGAAAGGATGTAAGCATATCTAATCGGCTTATTGCCGCCTCCTCCGCTTTTAAGTGATGAAGCCCTCCGCTTTTAAGTGATGAAGCTACGCGCTGCACCACAAAATGGCGCCTTTGACGTCTCGTGAATATATCGAATAACGACGTAGACATTGCAGCCGTTCCTTTTCCTATACATCCTATAATATACATTGCTGCACTGAATGCGATAGCTTTTATAGCCCGCACGGCCCTCAAGAGTGCATGCCTTGGTTTTTCCTTTTTATTCGCATGAAGGGTGAATAATCTCAATCGCTCTCCAGCGAGCACAGCTGTCGCGCCCCTTGACTATGCATTAAACGCGACGACGCCGTGTAGATAACTCTCATCCGCCCATATAACAGCACAAACGCCCCCCCCCCCCCCCCCCCCTCCACCAGACCTTATAAATAGCACCGTTCAATTTCCAAGTTCGAAAACACCGTGCGCCAGTAAGCGGTTTGCGGCGTTTGCCGTCGGCGCTCGCGGAAAGATGTGAAGAAAAACAGGCCACAAAAGTGAAACCAATCAAGTCTCCCAGTTGAGAAAGAAGAGAAAGTTGGCCTTATTTTTGTACAGCCTACGTATAAAGCGGCAGACCGAATGCGGGCGTATGGTGGTCGCCAGCAGTCGCCTGGCAGCAGTGAGGCTGTAATCGCTGCCTTCGGTTGGCCTTGCTGCACTTGAATATATTGATGGTGGGCGGATGAGTGGCACTGTACGATATATTGTTTGCGAATGATCGCCGTCATGGTCTGCCGGTTATATTCTACGCCGTTCGGGGCAGCTAAAGCAACGACGTAGCGAGCGCCTGGTCTGGAAAGTTCGGAGTCAACCCCGACCCGAGAGCCGGAGACGCTCCGAGATCGCGGCGAGTGCCAAGTGCACGTGTCGATAATGCACACCGCCGCCGAACTTTCCTTAGCTTGAGGGCACAGTTGAGCAATTAAAAATGTCGCTTCACATGATTTCGTCCTTGCCCGTGCCAGCTCGCCTTTCGTCCCGTCTACTCGCAATATAACGAGAGCGCCGAGCTCCGCGCCGTTGGGGCTACATTTACCGCGCTTTTAGAAACACCGGCACGCATGCATGTCCTGGGGGCAGGCATGAAGCCAAAACGCCGCCGGTAGCGGCCGCGTGTACAAGCACGGCAGCTGCGGCCTTGTTCCGCAAAACAATGTGCACGTGCCGGCGCACCCTTCTTTTTTTCTGTCTTCTTAGCTTCTATTTACAGAATTATCCCTACGCTCACTCGACCGGCTCGCTGGAGGCAATTAGCCCTCGGATAAAATATAAGGGCAGTTAGAACGTTGGCTTCGAGAGGAGCTGGCTGTTTCAAACTGACAGCGTCTCTCCATGGCCGTTAGGCGACGCTATAGCTAGCAATCGGTACAGTGCACTCTAAACAGAAAGGATTAAAAAGGGAGTAACTCTCCATCTTACTCCGTGTTTACTACCAATATGCGTATTCGTGTTTAGAGTGTGGGCCTGTGGGCTACAAAACTGACTAGGCCGTGCACGCCAGAGACCATTTCCCACGCTCGCGCGGGTCTCGCAATGTAGTACACTTTGGAGCGGCTGTGTTGACGCATCTAGGCGGACCTTCGCGCAACTCTGCTCCCTGCGGGAGCATATACAGGAACACTAACCGCTCCTAGGGTGCCTAGATGCCAGCGTCGCCGTTCAGGGTGGTGCCATCCTTTCACTGCACCCACGCCGCCTCTTCCTCGCTGCGACGCAATTTTGAATCACGGCTGGCGGGCGCAGTTGCTCGGTGCAAGCAGCTGTGCTTGCGTTGTTCCAGGCACGGTGGCTGCGGATGACTCGCTGGTGGTTCTACTTGTTTGAGAGCGTTCGACCGCATGACTGACGAGCAAGTCCACCGAGCCATCATGGCGGGCTGTTGTGTGCCAATGTGCTCCTGGTCAACGCTTAAAGGCCTGCGTTGTTTTCGCTTCCCCCGGGACTCGGAGCAGTAATGAAGCTGAAGCAGCAATGAAGCTCAGATTTTTAGGTAGCAGTTATTTTTCCAAAAGCCTAACCCATCACCACCCAATTTTGCAGGAGAAATAGGAACTGCACGCATAGGCATCGTTAAAAATTCCAGTTTTTTTTTTAACTAATCTGTTTCCGGTCGATTCTTTTTCACAAAGCATGACTTTTCAAAGTCGATTACTTTCATTTCTGATTTAAAATTTTAAGAAAAGAATTACTGCAGTTATTTAATGACCTCAAAATCACCCCTTTTTTGTGTAGGTTTATATGGATGGGTTGTTAATGAGTACAGATAGGCTCGAATTAAATAAATACAATAAAGAATATATGTAGAACTGGGCCTCACAAACTGAGTAATCGCAGCAGAGCAACCGGTGCGCATGTTCATGGCGCAAGCGAAGTCTGCGTATGAGCGCTCGCAAGAGCACTAGCTCGGTGATTGTGCGGCTGTCAGAAAAATTAAACGAGTGAAAAACTTGCAGTAATCCTTTACCGTATCGCAAACGAGTGGCAATCAGTTTTCGTGGGCCACGAGAAAGAAAACGCCGGCGGAGTGGCAACGTTTGTACACGGTGACATCGTTTTTATATACCAGCGCCCGCCTGTAAACAGATGTAATTGCACCCCTGTGAGGCAATAAACAGGCGAGCAGCTCGCAGTTACACTTTGAAAGATTAAAAAGCAGACAGACATCAATCTTCGCAAGCACAACAAACGGAAACAGCCCGCACGACGAAAGCGAAACCAACCGCAGCGCGCGAGTGGATGACCCACGGCTGTTATCAAAGCGCAGGACTTGAAAAACCAAAAAGCACGTAGAAACAGAGAGAAAACAATTTCTTCCACTCGCACGGAGCGGAATCACCTGCTCGGCAAAGGATATTTAAAATAATAGCACGTTTTTCAAACCAACAGATGGCACACTAATTGTTCAACCTGGACCACTCGGGGCCCTAAAATTTAGTCGTACAATTACTGTCTCAACCCTCGCATGTTAAGATGGCTATTATGAGCAAAAAAAAGCAGTGCGATACTGATGAATAAGACTGCTCAAGTCAAAGCACTCTGAACCTCGCCGACGGCATGATCGCCGCCGTAACGAACGCTAGCGCAGCTGATCCAGTGTGATTCAATATGGCGGTGCCGTTGAAGTTGTCTTCACCCTGAACTGCGGCGCTGGCATCGAGGCACCCTAACCGCTCCTCAGCCGGCGGACTGGCCCAACACCCTCTAGATTAGTGTTGACTGGCCTGACCGCTCGCATGTGAAATGCTGCGGCGCGTGGGTGCTTTCGCTCGCTGATCGCGTTTTTTAAGCGCTGCAAACTATTTTAACGCGACAGCGTTAAGGAGATCGTGTCATTGAAAAGCCGGTGCCTTCGGCGTCTTTGGCCGTGAGCGAAAAATGCGCATCTCGGTGGACACCTGAACCGCGCCGTAAGGGAAGGGATTCTCCTTCCCTTACGGCGCGTTACGGGTGTCCAGCGAGAATTGTGAGGCAGGCGTCATTTCCTTTCCTTAAAACCAATTCTCATTTCAATTTCCTTCCCTTACGGCCCGGTTCGGGTGTCCACCGAGATATGTGAGACAGGCGTCCTTTCCTATCCTCAAAAATTTTATTTTCATATTCCTTGCCTTACGGCGCGGTTCGGGTGTCCACCAAGTTATGTTTCCTTAAATTGTCAGGACAAGGGGTCGCACCGAAGGACGATGGCGTTCCGAGCATTCCTTGTCAATGCTGCAACACGCTGTCGCGTCCTGCTCTTAAAGCCGAAGCTTAAGCATCCTCCAAATTTTTTTTAATCCATTGAGGCTAGTATATGCTCAATCCGCAGGCCTGCACATGCCTTGCGCATTGATGTATTCGAGTTGCATATTGTTGATGACCAAAGGCGATGTGAATCTGTACCGTACAGTAATATTCTGCCGCATATCTCAACTATGCTCCTTTTTGTGGTCGCAACAGATCATGGTCACTATTCACAAAGGGTGTTCACTGCCCGTTCGACCACTAATTGAAGCTAGCTGGCAGAGTGAGCTGCAACCATGAACACGACTCAAACACGAAAGAAATTAGCTATCATGCAGGTATATATGACTAAGAGTGTTCGAGATGAAACAAATACGTCTTCCCAAGTGTTAAAACTTCGCCTGCATTTTAGCAACCTTAGTTTAAAACTAACCGTTTATTTAACTCCTAATTAAACTTAACTTCTAGGAATGCACTCCTAGTATTTTCTAACATAAAATACTAATTAAACTACTGATATGTGGCTTTGAGAACATCGAAAACAAACCTCAATAAATTATTTGTCACATATAAAGGCAATAACGCACGTAGCTGGCATCAGTTTCACAGCCCACACCCGTCCTTTCTTCCTTGAATATTAAATTATGTTAGTTAACACTATGCACGAATATCCTTGTCCAGCATTCTCGGACAAAAATTTTGAATATTGGAAAACGGTAAGATAATAATTTATGGAAATATTGAAGGTGAGGAAATATTAAAGGCTCTGTTTAACAAATTTCGAGAAAGTACGGAAATAAGACTGCTGCTGTATAGTCTCATCAGGATTTAGAAAAACAAACTCTAAACAATCAGTATCGCGTTTAGGTATAATCGGCGATTTAGCCGAATATGCCTAAAATGAGCTGCAAACTTAATTTACGAGGAGGAGAAAAAAAACTCAAGTTCGGTTAAATCCTTGGTGGTTTATAGCATACACCATACATTTTACGTGCCAGTCGCACCTACGCCACATATGCAAGTTGAATTCATTGCTTTCTACCGCATTCATTGTTAATAGCTTCTGACGCGCTGCATACATTTTGGAGAAAGATCGTACATGTGATTCAGCTGGAGAGGTACCTAAAATTTATCCATGATAAGTGTCCATCCACCAATTTCCGCGTGCTTACATCCACTCTGCCATGAACCACCATCTGCAGTACCCGTTCATTGAGAATGCGCGACAAGTGATAACCGTGTGAAATAAATATACCAGCGAGCGAATCGTGGGTTTAACCAGTTTATCCCTGCACTATCCACATTGTACTCGTTTTCTTTTCCGAAACTTGAATGTGACATCACTCACCTGATATCATTAGCCTATGGAACTCGTCCGCTTTAAGAAATTATTTGCGGTCCGATCTGCTCAACACCAAATACGTTATGAAGCGAATTTAATGGGGTTTTTTTTGCCTAGGCATCCGTCGGTAATGTTTGAAGGTCTCGACGCTACATACTGTTTTGGAAAGGTGATATACGTATATGATTCACTAAAAGACCAAGATTTCTGCCGATTAAATGAGTGAACAATCACCGATATTCTTGCGTGCGTACTTCCAGAGCTAGTTTACTTAGGCTGGAACCATCACCTGTGGTTAGCCACTACTGAGCATGTGCGACAAGTGATTACCACGAGAACAAAATTGGTCACAGTATAAATCGTGAATTGATCACCGCATGCTGCCCTATAGTCGTTTTTTTTCCTGAAATGGGACGGTGACTTGTCAGTATTTTTTAACAGCCTGCGCTATTTGAACAGTTATTCTCTGTAGTTCTATCACTATAACGTACATGCTTGTGTTGTTCCTCTGCTTGTTTTCTTTTCCGAGGCGCCGATTGTCGTTAATCAGCTTTCGTAAGTGCGAAACCGGGCGCGCACCACCAGCCGTCACAGATGCGAGTGGCCCGCGAACGGTAGGGTCACCGCGCCCCTAGCGGCGGCGGAGAGCGCGACTCTTATAGACGAGCCCCGTTGTCCGCGCGCTCAGTGCGGAGGCCGTACGAAAGAGCGCGCGCTCCCCTCGAGACAGGCAGTAATCCTGCATTACCGCGGGTGCCACGTAGGAACTTGGCAGGTCAGAGGTCGTCGGTTCGGATCCCTTCACAGGCATAATAATTGGTTGGTTTTGGGGGGAAAGGAAATGGCGCAGTATCTGTCTCATATATCGTTGGACACCTGAACCGCGCCGTAAGGGAAGGGTAAAGGAAGGAGTGAAAGGAGAAAGGAAGAGAGAGGTGCCGTAGTGGAGGGCTCCGGAATAATTTCGACCACCTGGGGATCTTTAACGTGCGCTGACATCGCACAGCACACGGGCGCCTTAGCGTTTTTCCTCCATAAAAACGCAGCCGCCGTGGTCGGGTTCGAACCCGGGAACTCCGGATCAGTAGTCGAGCGTCCTAACCACTGAGCCACCGCGGCGGGGCATGTGGTTGTTTTTTCTTCTGCTTTTATTAATTTCCCATTGATGAACAGAAGAGATTAAAAAATTGGCTGTGGTTTAGCTCTGGTTAAACCTGCAGTGACGCGAGAGCTACATCTGGCCTAGTGGAACTCGTTCAGTCGAATTGCAAAGCTTTCGCCGCTCCGTTTCGCTGGGCGTTCCTTCATCTTTGTCCCTGGACGTGGATTCCCTCTCTCCCCCTCTACACTCCCCCCTACCCCCACTCGACACGGCGCATGCGCACAGCTCTTGCAGCTTGGTTTCGCCGGCGCGCCGCGCCGCCGGCAGCAGCAGCTGCTCCGCGCCACGTGACCACGGCGCCGCCACGGAGCTCAAGGGGTGCCACGCTGAAGGCTCGAAGAGCTGGCGTAGTGTAGCTCTCGCTACAAAACATCCCTATGCTCCTTGGTTTCCCTGGCTGTTGTCTTCCATCATTCGTTTCGACACGGACCACCTACAGCAGCCTATAGACTTTCCTAAGAAGCATTGCCCTGGTCACGGCCATATTCATCGCTGGACAGTTGAGTGCACCTAATGCCAGCACTTGGTGCAAGCACATTGCAAGACTAGGCTGATGCGTGCAGTCCGAGTCGCACAATCCTTCACACGCTCACTGCTTCGTGCAAACAGCTTTGTTGCGAAAAGAAAGCATAGATTGCAATGAAACTGCTAATAACAGTAGACTAGAAACCGAACGGTCTAGTTTTGCACCGTGCAAGTACGCCCAGCTCTTTTAAAACCTGCGCCTACCCGCTATATAGCTGTATAACAACCTGTGGACAAGCATTTTTCCGACAGTACAGTGTCTTTTCGATGCCATTTTCAATCCAGACTACAGCTGTAAACTAACTGTCCCCTTTTGTACCAGCTGCAGTGGCTTATCGGCGTTGAGCTCCCTAAGCACGGGATTGCATATTCGACCGCAGCCGCGGCAGCAAAATTTCGACGCAGGCAAAACTCTAAATGCCTCGTAGACTGCGATTTCGGCGCACTTTAAAGAGCCTGATGCAGTCGCAGTACATTCGGAACACTTCACTATGACATGAATCGCAGCCGCTTCCTTGGCTTTAAAAGGCAACAATGCTCTACTTCTATTTCGCCACCTCCACTTAAGTCACGGCACGCGCCGGTGCGTGTCGTACGCAAAGATTTTTTTTTGGATTGGAAAACATTTAATTCGTCAGAAAAGGCAGAATGCAGACGATCCGTGCTAGGTGGCTATCAGTCCACGGCTGACAGCGACCTGGGTAGCCCATTCAATGACCCGGGTTTGAACTCCCAAGTCTGGGCTGACCAACACGGCCTCCCACTGGTCGAGAGCAGGAACCTTTATTAGAGATTTCGGGGGCGGCTACTTTTTACAATTCCACAATAGGTCATCATAAGTGGCTAAATCACCACATAATGTACATGCAGGGTCGTATTCACCGGGGTAGAATTTCGACAACAGGTAAGGCGTCATGAAGGATCGCGTCTGTAGTCGCCTCCAAGTGGTCTCCTGCTCCTTATTAAAGGCTTTGTCTGGAGGAGGGAATATCCTCCTTTCAAGTTTAAAATGATTAGTAATATCGTGAAAAGATGATAGGCCGTCCTTCGAAAACCTCTCAGCAACGACAGCGTCCCCTGCTCGGCTGACGAATCCTCGAGCTGTTATGTGTGCCGCTTCGTTACCAGGGTTCCCCGAGAAAGCGTAACGAAGAATAACTAAAGAGGAAGTCGTGTTGTCGCATGGCTGACATAGCAATGGTTTGCGCGAACTGCCTGCAGTGCAGTGTAGGAACCGAAAGCATACAACGACCAAAACTTCGTCAAAGTTTTGCTCCAGCCTTCCGGGAAATATCTGAAAATGTTTCTTATTGCTTCCGAACAAGAACTTGTTCTTCAGTCTATATATAGCGAAGGACAGATTTTGTTCTGTCCCCGCTAGTCCGGGACCAGTTATCAGTATAAAAATGTAAAAAATAACAGTCGTGAAAGTGGGTGAAAAACATAGTATTCATTATTTAAAAAACTTTACAGGATTTTAATATGAACCTTTCCGTTTAAATAAAAGATCGGCGCGCTGTTCTCATTTTGCTGCCTCTCTATATTTGCAAGAAAACTTCGTGTTTCGGTCCGGTAGGTAATATACCAATTGGCAGAACACGTGAATTCGGCTTGGGAAGCATATATGTGGCACAATTCAGGCCATTATTTATTTCATACAGTATTGACTAAAACGCTGATATATATTTCCTACAGCCTCATAGGCTAGATGTTGCCGCGAAGCTTTGTACTGTTTGTTCGTTCATGCTCACAGCCGTCAGCACGCGGCTTTATCTGTTTGTGGCACCAGACGGGACTAGATATTCCTAGACGCGCAACTGCATCTACGTACATTGTTCGAGAATGTCATAGTTGCGTTCGGACCATTATCTCGAAGGTTCCTTGTCAGTTTTAAACCAAGTGCGACCAGGGATTCTGATTTTCGACGACCGCCGAGAACGCTTGTTGCCATTGCCGCCGCCAAGTTCTTCAACTCTTTGTGAGCGCAAGTCAGCCCAATAATGTCAGCGTCACGTTAACTTGCTCTTTTGTTTTTTTGACGGCGTTGTCACCACCACTTGACAACATGCATGCGGCTTTCTAAATTTCACAGAAGATACGC
>JARKHS020031191.1:0-16527 GCA_030143305.2 Amblyomma americanum
GTGCGGTCACCACAGTTGATGCTGTTAAGCTCATCCAGTATTCCCTGGTGGTTGACATTGTCAAATGCCCCTTTTATATCGAGCGCAAGGATGGCCTTGACCGGACATCTGCCGGGGTTGTCCAGAATATCCTCTCTGATACGGAGGAGAATACCCCGTGTAGACAGCTTTTCTCTAAACCCGTACAGCGTGTCAGGGAGGATATCAGTCTTCCTCAGGAGTCGCTTCAGTCAGGCGTTCACGACCCTCTCGAACAGTTTACCCAGACACGACGTCAGGAAGATCAGTCGTAAATGATCAATATCGCATGGCTTTTTGGGCTTGGGAATAAATCGCACTAAAGCCAATTTCCAGGAGTCGGGGATCTGGCCCTTGTTCCAGCTCTGCGTGTTGAAGTATTTCACTAATTTTCTTAAGGAGATGTCATCCATATTAAAGAGCATCTTGGTGTTTATCTGGTCCGGTCCAGGAGCGGTGTTCTTACGCATGACGTCAAGCTCCGCCCTCAGTTCCTCAACCGTTACGTCTTGGTCCATCTCTTCATTGGGTGCACCGGTGTACGCAGGGAGAGGGTACGAGGATCCCAGATCGAGGAATTTCTGTGCAAGTTCTGCAATGAGGGCTTCGTTGTCCCCTTTATAGCTGTGCAAGGCGTTACAGAGCGTGTCTGTTTGCTCTTTCCGGTTTGAGTTCGGCTCGATAAGGGATCTGAGGAGTCCCCATGCTTTAGCCGTGCCCATTCTGCCGTTGAGCTCATCAAACAGCTTGAGCCAGTTTTGGTTAGCGAGGTGATGTGCGTAGTCATTCGCTTCTTTGGTGAGTTCTGAAATCTTGGTCTTCAGCTTGCGATTTAACTTTTGCCTTTTCCACCTCCTTGTCAGAGATATCCAGGCTTCCCACAGATGTAACAGCTGCGGGTCAACTGCCGGAGTTTCCTCCGTGGTGTTCGCAGTCGTAGAGTGCCTGGCGACGGTTTTCATCTACAGCGCTGTCCATGCCTCAATATCTGTGATATCTTCGTCCGGGAGACGTGCGATAGAACAGGAGAAAGATAGTCGAGTGTTTGACGGAATGTCGTCTGGCGAGGAAGGAACATAATCGAACCGAACGAGGGGTAGTCTTCCTGAGATTTACGCATGCTCATTACGCCACCTGCACCGTACATAAGTCACCACCTTCGCCCATCCGCTGCCACTGTGAACAAGAGACCCGTACGGGCCCCGAAACGTCTTTGTTTTGCCCTTTTTTTCTTTTTCGGCAAGTGCTCCTCTTTTTCTGTTAACAGGAGAAAGAGTTCTGAGGTGAACAAGAAGAACAGAAAGCTTTCGTTGAGAAGCGAGCTTTAGGATACCGAAGAAAGGGAACACTGGACTGGACCCCACCATATGGGTTCAATCTGCCTGCGAAGGTCGCCAGCTTCCTGGAACATACACCTATTGTCTGCAGGGTGAGCTGCACCCCCACACCGGCATCGACAGCGGCCGCGGCAACCCGGGCCTCAGCTTCGACCGCGGCACTGCCACATCCTGAAGCTGGGCACCGCCGCAGACGCTCTTTGAGGTATCCAGGGGATCGCCTTCTCCCAGAAAGAGCTCTGAACGTGGCGAGCCGCTTGTCCGTGACGGACGCACTTGGACGGCATCTGGCCGGTCTCCGCGCCCGGTCTTCCGGGCGTGGGTTCGAATTCCACTTCTGACATCTTTCATGCACATAAGACTAGAAGGGAAGGTTTTACTCTGCACCGATTTCAATGCACTCGAGTTCTGTCAGAATGGCTGAGCGGTCCAAGGCGCTGCGTTCACGTCGCAGTCCTGTCTTCCGGGCATGGGTTCGGATTCCTCTTCTGACATCTTTCATGCACGCAAGACTATGATTTCTATGCGCTCGTGTTCTGTCAGGATGGCCGAGCGGCATTCTTCTTCCGGCATCTGAGCTGATCGGTTCGCAGTATCATGGGCTCGAGCGGAGCGGCGACAGCGGCCTTTGACAGCCGCGGAAACAGGATTGATGACTGTGAAGATAAGGATTACCGGATCGTTTCGCCGACCCTGCCAACAGGACGTGTTGTTTTCAACGCGGTTTTTCTTCACGGCGACGTGCGAGCGAGGCCGTTACGGGTCGATGATTTCCGTGACACCCTGGAGGAGACCAGTACGCTCCCCGACGTGGCCGCGTTGGGGGCGTACCAAATCAACCATGTTTGGGTGGTTACCCTGCGGAGCACGGAGGCCGCAAAGAAGTTACTCGCCTTCAATGAGCTGCAAGTCAAGAGACACCGCTGCCTTATCATCGACCCGGAAGACCAACAGGTAAAGCTGCGGCTACACTGGATGCTTCATGTTGTGGCCGACGACGACATCCGGACGGCATTAGCGGCGTTTGGCAAAGTGACCCACGTTACGCGAGAGCGGTGGCGGATCCAAGGCGTCAATGACAAGAGCTCAACGACAAGAACTGTCCTACTGAAATTGAAGCCCGGTCTTAAAGTGGATGACCTACCACACCAGGTACGCGTCGCCGGAGAGTTGGCTCTTGTCGAGGCGCCTGGACGTCCAATGCAGTGCCTGCGCTGCCACGGTACGGGTCATGTGCGGCGTGAATGTAAAGTTCCCCGCTGTACGAAGTGTCGGCGGTACGGTCACGCGGATACCGAGTGTCCGCACTTATGCGGTGGCTACGGGCGCTGCATCGAAAAACGACTCTGGCGAACATCGGATGGACGTAGCCGAGGCCGAGGAATCTGCAAAAGGTATAGAGGAACCCTAAAAACAAGCAGGCACGACAGACTCTACGGGAACCTCCAGCAGCGATGCCGAGCGGAAACCTGAAGGGGCAGAACCCTTCCTGTCTAGCGCGTGGCTAGACCATGCGCCATGTTCCCGGCCCCTTTCTTCTGTATGAAAGTGGATCCTGCGTCCCCCATAAAATTCGGTACAATTAATGTCAGGGGACTGGCAAGCAAGAAGAAGCAGAGCCAAGTATACCGCCTTTTAACTGAGCATAACATTGACCTCCTGGCAGTGCAGGAAACGAAAATTGACGGGGAAGAAGAGACCGGGAGCATGGGGCGACGTTTCACGTCTAGGTTTTTTGCAGTAGTGTCCCACGCTATAGGCACGTCTACGGGTTCTGTCATATGTTTTAAGAATTTACCGGGACTTGAGGTTCAGGGATATATGGCGTGTCCATCAGGTAGGTTTGTTTTGGTTGACTTCCTGTACAACAAAACATATTGGCGCATCACCTGTGTGTACGCTCCAAATGCGGTGGATGAAAGGACAGTTTTTTTTTCGAGACGTACAAGAGTACTTCAGTTGTAAGAAATCCCTGATCATCATGGGTGAGTTCAATTGCGTCCTGAGAGGCTGTGATAAAATCAGTGCCCGGGCGTTTAGGGACAGAAGCACTGAGGTACTCTCAGAAGTTATCGGCACGTGCAACCTCGATGATGTGGCAGAATGTTTAGATGGTTTGGTTTGGTTTATGAAGGTTCAACGTCCCAAAGCCACTCAGGCTATGAGGGACGCCGTAGTGAAGGGCTCCGGAAATTTCGACCACCTCTGGTTCTGTAACGTGCACTGACATCGCACAGTACACGTGACTCTAGAATTTAGCCTCCATCGAAATTCGACCGCCGCGGCCGGGATCGAACACGCGTCTTTCGGGCCAGCAGCCGAGCGCCATAACCACTCAGCCGCCGCAGCGGCAATGTTTAGAAGGCACACTTTGTTTGAGGTTCACACATCTTCAGCAGTCAAGCCATGCACGGCTAGATAGCATTCATGTGTCGCCGGACGTTATTTCAAAATGCAGTAGCTACAGTGTAGTACCGGTATAATTTTCTGATCATTGTTTACTGGAGTGTGGAATAGGGACAAATAAACGAGGAAATCAGTTCTATTGGGACATGTGGAAATTAACTAAAAAGCTACTTACCGAGGACATCTTTACAAGGAAAGTAAATGAAGAAATCGGGAAATTAGAGACGAGCGGGGAACTGAAAGTATGTCAGCAGTGGGAACTTTGCAAATAACAAATAAAGATAGCAGCAGCAATCGAAAGGTCAAGCTGTATACGACAAGAGTAGAAGCGTGAGTAGGGCAATTTGAGATCTTTACTGGCTACATTTTTCGAAAAAGAAAGCGAAGAGCCTGACAAATGGATGGACGACATTAGAAAAATAAAACACAAGATTGAACTTTTCGAAGAAGAACGCTATCGTGGCGCGCTTGTGCGGGCTAGGGAAGACACCGTCAAAACGAGCGCTAGGAATCGAAAAAGCGCGTGCTCAGCGAAACCACATTGAAAAGAGTGACTGGGGTGGGGCGTTATCTGGCGAAAGCGGTCATATCCAGCAGGAATTTCTTGAATATTATCAGGTGCTGTTGCAAAGCAAGAAGTGGATGTGAGCGCATTCAAGGAGAAGTTTCTTGGCGCTTTACCGCGATTAGATGACGAACAGAAAGAAAGGCTGGAGCGGTCGATAACTGCGTCAGAGGTCGAGCATTCGATAGAAAATTTGAGACTGGGAAAATCTCCCGGTTCTGATTGATTAAGCGCTGCTTTTTACAAAGTATAAAGCATATAAACACGAAATAGTGCCAGTACTGAGAGCAGTGTATAGTGAAGCCTACAAAGTAAATGAATTGCCCCCGTCTTATGGTAAATCCCACACAGTTTTAATTCCTAAATCTGATGAAGCAGAAAACTTACAGCAGGTCACAGCATATCGTGCTATCGCACTCACAAACGTAGATTACGTTTTCTTTAAGATTTTATCCCGTAGACTACAGTAATTCAAAATATAGTCGGTCCTAATCAGACGTGTGGGAACAAGGGACGCTCCATTGTTTCCAATATTCATAGAGCGAGGTGTGTGCTTGAATTTTGTGATCACACAAATAGCTCTGCAACCATCCTTCAACTAGATCTTGAGAAAACATTTGATTGTGTATCGCATGAAATCCTGTTCTGCATATTCGACCATGCAAATGCAGGGTCCATTATTCACGAGGGAGTGGCCTTGGCGTACCTGAGCTGCACGATTAAAATAAGAGTTTGAGGGCTCCATTGTCCTGCAGCGTTAGGTGCGCCAGGGTTGCCCCCTCAGCCCCCTCTATTCTGCATTTACATCGAAGCGTTGTGTTTGAATATCAAGGAAAATGAAAAAATTCGTAGCTTCCACCTGCTAGCGGCAGAAGTTAAGCTGCTGTCCTATGCGGATGATGTTTCGTTGTTCACAGTGAATCGGGAAGGTGTAACCGAGGCCGTGTCATTCGTAAAAGAATTCAACAATATCACAGGCAGTATAGTGAATTGGTCAAAGTACCTGGAGCTTTGGCACGGGGAATGGCCAACAAAGCACGACAGATTTGCGAACAGGTCATGGGTGGCGATCCCAGTAAAGTATTTGGGCGTGCCACTGGACAGTTATCGCGATAGCGAATCGTACTGGAGACACAGACGCAAGCCACGGGTAAAAAGGTGGGGAGGTGGAAAGGGCAACATCTGTCAATTTTCGCAAGTGCCACAATGTGTAATCTGTTTTTTATGTCTAGGCTGCGGTACGTGATGCAAGCGTTGCATTGTGCAAGGATGAACTTACTGAGACTGCACCGGATCTCTGCCGTTTTTGTGTGGGCTGCGGGATGGGAACAATGCAGCCGGACGAATTTGTTTAGGCGGGTGAAGGACGTTTTATTTTTATTTATTTATTCAAGTTACCCCTAAAGGCCCTCCAGAAGAGGGTATTACATAGGGGGGGGGGGGGTACAATCATAAGTAATCGCGATACATTTCAACAAGTAAGTGTAAAAAAAAACGCTAATTAAAACATAAGGCATCACACAAAGAAAAATTGAACACTAACAAAAACAGCAAACATTTACACATTTCCGTCACAGCGAAGAAGCTCTTGGAATTTTTTATTGTCAGTTTCTGTGGCGATGACTGATGGCAAACTATTCCATTCAGTGATAGTACGGGGAATAAATGAATTGGCATAAGACGATGAATGACAGTTTACGCGTTTAACTTTGAAAGAATGATCACGGCGTGGAAAGAGAGCATCAGGTGACTGAAACAAATCACGGCGAAGGGATGGGTGGTGATAAAGCTTATGGAAAAGGGTTAAGCGAGCAAGTTTACGGCGATATGACAAATCTTCCAGTTCGGCACGTTTTTTTAATGCTGAAAGGCTTGTGAAGGGTGAGTAGTCTGAAAATATGAAACGAACAGCACGGTTTTGCAAGGATTCAATGTTAGTGATAACGTAGGCTTGAATAGGGTCCCAAATGGCCGCAGCATATTCGATTTTAGGGCGTATTAGAGTTATATAAGCAAGCTTTTTAACGTGTATAGGGGCGTATCTGAGGTTACGTTTAAGAAAACCAAGTGAGCGGTTAGCAGATGCTAGGGTGAGGTCGATATGGTGATGCCATGTTAGGTCAAACTGAAGGTGCACCCCAAGGTACTTGTATGTTGATGTTAGTTCCACAGTATTGTCATTTAGAATATAAGTGGTTGGAATGCGAGCTGTACGGCGAGTGAAAGATATTAGTTTAGTTTTAGAAACGTTTATTGCCATTAACCATGATGAGCACCAAGAGCTTACTGCGTTCAGGTCAGATTGTAGAGATTGGCGGTCACTGTCTGTAGTAATGTTACGGTAAATTACGCAGTCATCAGCGAAAAGGCGAAGTCTAGATGTTACACAGGCAGGTAAATCATTAATATAGATTAGAAAAAGCAAAGGCCCTAGCACGCTTCCTTGTGGTACCCCAGATGTCACATTAGCAGAGGAAGAGTTAGAATTATTAACGGAGGTAAACTGAGTTCTAGATGACAGAAAGTCCTTAATCCAAGCGAGCACGTTAGGGTGTATATTAAGCTGTGCTAGTTTCAGTAGAAGTCTTTGATGAGGAACCCGATCGAAAGCTTTTGAGTAATCCAGGAACACTGCGTCGACCTGAAAGCCCGCGTCAAGTGATAATTGTAAGTCATTAATAAAGCCAGCTAACTGAGTATCACAAGAAAATCCCTTGCGAAAACCGTGCTGATAATCGAAAATAATGTTATGATCTTCGAGATAGCTGATGACTTGGCTGTGAATGATATGTTCGAGTAGTTTGCAAACAGTGCTGGTTAATGAGATGGGTCGATAGTTTAATGGAGAGGAACGCTCACCTGATTTAAATATAGGTATTACTTTGGCTATCCGCCAGTCATTAGGAATTAATCCGTGCGATAATGATTGCGAAAACAAACAGGACAACACAGCGCTAATGCTTTGGGATGTGTTCTTCAGCAACTTATTGTTGAAACCGAGGTGATCCGAACTATTAGTTATTTTAAGATTGTTTAATAAAGCTAAAATACCAGTTTCATTAATAACTATTTCAGGCATGCAAATATCTTGGATTATATCTAAGTCAGGGAATGCGCTAATGTCTTCTTTGGTGAATACTGATGAGAAGGCGTCGTTGAAAACCTGAGCACATTCATACTCTTTAATTATGACGCCGTCGCTGTCGGAAAGCAAAATGTCGGGTTGAAAGCCAGGATTTATGATGCGCCAGAATTTACGAGGGTTGTTGGTTAGCAGAGATGACAGGTCGTGATTGAAAAAGTGACGTCGAGTGGATTTCAGTAGTGACTGGTAGTCCTTGTCGCATTTCTTGTACTTTTCCCACGCGCTTAGAACACCATTTTTCACTGCCTGTCGGTAAAATCGCTTTTTCTTGTTATTGGCACGTCGCAACTTCTGGGTAAACCATGGTGCACTGCTGCTACATCTAATGGTCATTAGAGGAACGAAATCATCGATAAGTTTATTAAAAGTACTCTTGAATAAATCCCAGTTTTGCTGAACAGTGCGCAATAAATATTGATTAATGAACTGGGTGGAAAAAATTTCGAATTCGGAATTTATTTTTTCATAGTTAGCTCTGTTGTAACATCTGATTTGTTTAACAGTCGTTTTCTTTTCGTTAAAAGAACCAGTTATGCGTCCTGTTATTACGTCATGATCCGAAATGCCATCTAAATGAATAATGTCTGAACAAATATCGGGATTATTTGTTAATATTAAGTCTATAATGTTGGCAGTACTCGATGTGCGACGCGTGGGATTGGTAATGAGTTGCGATAGTGAAAAGTCAAGACATGATTGAAGAAACATGTTAGCTTCAGTTTCACTCGCTGTGACGGATTGTGTGAACCAGTTGATACTAGGAAAGTTAAAGTCTCCAAATATGAGTAAAGTACAGTTAGGAAAACGCGTACATATTTCACACAGAATTCGATTAAATTCAGAAGAAAAGCCATTATTCATGTTAGGAGGACGGTAAAAAACACCAATAATTATAACTTTAGAACAACACTTAAAAGAAACCCATGTACACTCAAGAAAAGAACTAATCATGAGAGGCACAGTTGCCAAATCATCCCTTATCGCCAAGAGTACACCACCTCCTCTCCGGTACGGTCTGTCGCAGCGAAAGATGTTAAAATGTGTCTGGCTTACAAAAATTGAATCATCAGGAATAACATCACTGAGCCATGTTTCGGTTAGCGCAACTAATGATGCGGAGCACGAGTCGATTAGCGAAGATATTGCGACATCTTTCGATAAAACACTTCTGATGTTAGTGTAAAGGAAAGAAATGGTTTTGGGAGTATTACATGACGAACTTTGAGAAAAAAGGAAAGCTGGGATCTGATTTGAGTAAGTGACAGAAGAACGTCAGTCTTCTTGCGAGGGGTGCTGAGAAACACATACCACGCGATCAGCCTTAGTGTCCCATACATAGGCATCGTTATTAATGTGAAGCTTATTAAATGCGAGACGAATGCGGTCGCCTTCCTTTTTCACGGATTTGGCGTACTGCCAGAGATGACGGCGCTTTTGTCGGACGGCCTCAGAATAATCGCGAGAGATGCTGAAATCTGTACCCTTGAGCTTTGAACCGTTGCTTAGTAAAGATTCAACATCTTTATCATTGTAGAATTTTGCAATGATTGGTCTCTTCTTACTTGGCGAAAAACGGCCCAGACGATGCGCTCTCACAATCGAGGTTGATAAGACATCAAGTTTGGTGGAGCAAAATTCATTCACGAGCTGCTCCGAAGTATCCCAGGTTTCATCGTCTGTATCTTGGATGCCATAAAAAAGAACATTCGACCGTCTAGACCGGTTTTCTAAATCGTCAATTTTGTCTTGCATTTTAGAGAATTCTAAATTCGGGCTGAACTGGGACTGAGCAGCTGGCGCCAATTCTATTTTAGATTCCAGTTCAACGACACGCTTTGTTAGTGCATCCAAGTCATTCTTTAGGCTGATATGAATGTTAAGGATCTTATTCAATGATTCCTGAACTGTTGTATGGCTAGTTTCCAGCCGCTGGACCGCAAGAGCAACATTGTCTAGCTTTTCCTCTTGTGCCTTAGTCATGGGCCCAGGGTTGGACTCAACATCGCCACCGAGCAGTAGGACGCGCCAAAGGTACATCAAAGCAGCACGAACACTTTTGAAAGAATTGGGTGGCCACGACACCGCGAAAAGGCAAACATCATCATTTCGGTAACAGGAAGTTTCGTACGGACAAACCTGGAAGAACATCAGCGGTGAGCGTGACATCGTAACTGCGGTGCCGTGGCCCGGTGCGTCGGTGAAAGGTGGGCGCTTTTGTGCGGCTGGGTCAGCTGACGCTGTTCCGTGTTGCCGGACTGCGTACACCGCAGCGTCCAGAACTGGCAGTGGTGGATACGGTGATGCGGTGTACTCGGCTGAGGATCCGGTCGCACAATTCTTTGCGGCATCAGGACACCAAGGGAATTGCGGTATATCCAGCCATAGCGGTGCCGGCGTTACAGGAGACAGCTGGCCCAAGAATGATAGCAGCAGCACCTGGAAGAACATCAGCGGTGAGCGTGACATCGTAACTGCGGTGCCGTGGCTCGGTGCGTCGGTGAAAGGTGGGCGCTTTTGTGCGGCTGGGTCAGCTGACGCTGTTCCGTGTTGCCGGACTGTGTTGCCGGCCTGAGTCTGGGTCACTTACTTCTGCGGCAGATTGTAAGCAGATTTTTTTTGTGTGCGTGATGTAAGCGATTCGTTTTTCCACACTGTGTGACAGAGAGAGAGAGATAAAACTTTTATTGTAATTCGGGAAGGTTGATCGTGCAACTTGGGTGGCACTCCTAGTCCAAGGCGCCACTGGCTTTCGCTGACTGACGGACTTGCTGAACCAACTTTAGTTGTTGATCCAGGGCATCGCTGGTAATGGCCACCTCCCATTGCTCATATGTCGGGTTGGACACAGTTAAGTGTTTTGGTTTCGTTGTGCATTTCCTCGATATGTGGTAGAGCGTAGGGCAAGCTCCACACCAAGGGCATGTATTCTGCTATTGAGTGGGGCTAATCATGTGTGAGGTGAACAGGTTAGGGAAAGTGTAGGTCTGAATTTTCCTCCAGTCTATGGCTTCGGAAGAGTTTTTTGTGAGGGGGGTGGGTATTTTCTGCGCTCGAGCCTAATATGTTTTAATCTGTCACCATAGGTGCTAGGCATGGGCGTAGGGTAGGGATCAGGATCCGCCCGGTTAAATAAATCTAGGGCTAGATCGTTGGCGCACCTCATTGCCAGCTAGTCCTTCGTGATCAGGTGTCCATGTTAGTTTGTGTGTCTTAGATTGCCAAGTAGCTCTGTTGCTCTTGAGGGAAGCCTGCCATTAAGAAAGTCTCGGCAGGCTTGTTGGGAGTCTGTTATGACGTGGGAGGACTCTCCTTATTGGTCTTTGTGTTTGATGGTGATAGCTATTTCCAGAGCCTCTGCAGAGGAAAGGTTTTCTGAATAGATGGACGCTTGGATATCCGGTTTTAGTTGGTGTTCAATTGCAGCGACTGAGAACTTTCCCGGCGTGGGGCACGCCCCAATGTCTACGTAGACGGCTTCACGGTATTTTTTCTAGTTGTTTCTGAAGTGCCTTTGCTCTCGCTTGCCGCCTGCCTTGCTGATGGGCATGATGCATGTGACGCGGGATTGTACTAACGGAGATCTTCTCTCGCGTTTGGATTGGAAGAGAGGTTTTACTGCCTCTTGTCTCCAGCCCCGGCCGTTTCCCTAATTAAGACAGGATTGTCCTTCCCGCATTTGTTGTTACAGGCAGTTCTTTCTGACTTTCCAAGAGGGCTTCTTGGAGCTCGGTAAAAGGGTTGTGAAGACCAAGCTCTAGGAGTCGTTCTGTATAAGTGGCTATTGGAAGATTAAGGGCAGTTTTTTAGCCCCTCTTAAGATTGTATCAATAGCACTGTTTTCCACAGTGCCCAATTTTTGCTAAGGGAGGCCGTATGTTATCCTGCTCATAACTTACTTTGGTAGGTCAGGGTACATTGAGGGGTGTGTTCTCCTATGTACTTGCGATGCATGGCTGCTATGAGGTCTTGGTCTGTGTCTTGAAACTTATGGGCAACTGTTTGGAGAGTTCGGCTGGTAATTGATTTGGCCTTATTCGGGTCGATCATGCATCTTAAGATGCTCCACGTCTGCGCTGTGCTTAGGCTGCCTTTCAGGGAAGCGCAAAACTGAGACCAATTTTGTCCAGATAGTTGTATAACATATGCTTGCGCTTGCTGTGTAATCGCAGAAATTCGTAGCTGTAGTTTTCTATTGACACTCTCTTAATCTCATCCGCCCACCTAACCTTCTGCCGCCCCCTGCTACGCTTACTTTCTCTTGGAATCCACTCCATTACCCTTAAGGACCAGCGGTTATCTTGCCTTCGCATTACATGCCCTGCCCAAGCCCATTTCTTTCTCTTGATTTCGACTAGGATGTCATTAACCTGTGTTTTTTTCCCTCACCCACTCTGCCCGCTTCCGATCTCTGAACGTTACACCTATCATTTTTCTTTCCATGGCTCGCTGCGTTGTCCTTAACTTAAGCTGGACTCTTTCGTTAGCCTCCACGTTTCTGCCCCGTAGGTGAGTACCGGTAAGATTAAGCTGTTGTACACTTTCCTCTTGAGAGAAATTGGTAAACTGTCACTCATGAGCTGCGAGAATTTGCCATATGCGATCCACCCCATTCTTATCCTTCTAGTGATCTTCCTCTCATGATCCGGATCAGCTGTCACTACCTGCCCTAAGTAGATGTATTCAGTCACAACTTCTAGGCTCTCGCTGCCAATTGTGAACTGTTGTTTCCTTGCTAGGCTGTTGAAGATTACCTTGGTTTTCTGCATGTTAATTTTTAGACCCATCGATCTGCTCTGCCTGTCTAACTCATTGATCATGATTTGCAGTTCACCTCCTGAGTGACTCCGGAAGGCAATGTCATCAGCAAATCGAAGATTATTTAGGTATTCTCCATTTATTCTTATTCCCAACTGTTCCCAATTCAGGCCTCCAAATATCTCCTGTAAACATGCAGAAGAAGTTTGCAGGCAAAGGGTGGATGCAGCTTGCAAAAATTGGTTAATTGGAGAGACATGGGAGAGGTCTTTGCCCTGCAGTGGGTGTAGTAAGGCTGCTGCTGCTGCTGATGATGATGATTGACACGCTGCTTTTTCCAGCGTTTAGTGAGGCCTTTTCGAGGCTCCCATAGATGAATAGATGGCGATGTACTTCCGGTGCTTCTACGGTCCGTTGGATGGTTTGAGTGTTGCTTGAGTGGGCAAATTTGATTAGTTGAGTTCACTCTTGAATATTTTTAATGCCTCCTTCTGGCGGTGGGCATTCTCTGAATTTTTCCATTCCGCGATCTGTACATTTCCCAGAACTCTTCTGATTCTGGCAGTTGGTATAGAGAGACTCATGATCTTGTGGTCGCTTCCCAAGGATTCCTCTAAATTAGTTCAGTTTGCGTGATTAATGTTCTTAATGAAGGTGAGGTCTGGGCAGGTATCACGGCTAATACTGTCCCCTGTTCTGGTGGGAAAGGTAGTATCCGTGACGAGCCCTAAACCTAGCATTTCCATGGCTTCAAGTAGATTTTTCACCTTTCTGAGAGTCGCTTATGTAGCTCCAGGAGCTGTGTCTTGCAATCATGTCTCCCAAAGTCACCAACGGGTTGTCCTGGGCTATTCTGACCCATTCTGTTAGTATAGGAAGACTTCCTTCTTGCGGCTTGGAGGGCTGTAGAAATTTAGGATAAAGATGCGCTCTTTTCCCCGCTTTTGTGGCATAACTGCAACTAGAACATGGTTAATACGTGTAAAGGGGAGTTGATGTGGGACTGTGGTAACTGATTTGGCCACAAGAGTAGCTACTCTCTGCGAGTCCGTATGTGCCATTGTATAATATCCACGAAGGTAAGGAGCCACGCGGGTGTCCTGGAGACAGATTATATCCGGGGGTATAGGAGACTTTTTAATGAACATAAGCAAGGAGCTGTCCTTATTTTTGAAGGTTGTACAATTCCATTGCAAGATTTCTAAGTGGTTTTGTGCTTTTTTTACGGGAGGGGGCCATCTTGACTGCTAGCAACACATTCACAATCGCTGACGTCAGCCACGCTTGTGTGCCTTCCGTGGGCTTTGGCCCGGGGGTTGTCAGTTAGTCTTGCGCATTTCCTGACCCCCTGCGTTACGACTTGGATTTTAGAGTTGAATACTTCTTGTACAGTGGAGATTTGCTGCTGCATTTGAAGGGATTGTTGTTGCATTTGTTGTTGCATAGCTTGCATCTGAGCCTGGATTTGGGCCATGATTTGTTGGAGAGTGGGCTGTTCAACATTTTTGTCAGGTGGAGGGCATTGAACAGGAGCTTGGGATGCTATGCTCTGCATCTGAAGCCATAGATTGCTAAGGACTTCAGTTTCCATACTTGCTGGGGCTCGTCATTCTTGTACTGGGCTAGGTGTTGCTGAGCGAGAGCTAAGGAGTTGGTTTGCCTTTTCCTCTAACCTCTGTATGCGTTGGTTTTGCTCCGCTATTTTTGCTCTGAGCTATTTGTTAGTGTTTTCTAGCTGTTTGCAATCCTGGCATGTATTAGTATTGTTCTGAGCAGGGGAGACAGCAACCTGAGGCCAGCTTGCCCTTTTGTAGGGGGAGTCCATTTTCTTTCCTGGTGGAGGTCCTTGGCATTTGCGGGCCTTTCATGGTCTCCTATTTCGCCTTGTCTTGCTTGTAGTTTGGGAGGGAAAGGTCTCCTGGCCTTGAGAGGGACCGGGAATGGGATCACCCTCTGGATCTGGATCGGGATCGGGAGCAGACGTTATACTCGGCCTCCTCGCCTTCTGATGAGAACCACCTGAAATCCCGCCTGGACTTGTCGATTCGGCTGGGCCTGCCTTGCTGTTTGGTTTTTAGGGGGGAGCTGGGAGGAGTAATGTTGGTCTTCAGATGCTGTTTGCACTCCTTGGATCCCGTGGGGTGTCTTCCTTCGCAGATAGCACACTTTACTGTGCAGGTATAGTCTTGCTCGGGGTTGTGTTGGCCACAATTCTGGCATACTCTGATGTTGGGGGTCGGGCAGAAGTCCGATCTGTTCCCCATTCTCAGGCACACATGCATACTTCTTGCGTAGGTCTGTACGGATAGCAGGCCCTCTCACCCCCGTAATATATGACATAGCGGGGAATGATCGGGCCGAGAAACGTAATGACCGCTGTTTTGGTCTGGCCCAGCTTGCGGGCTTGTAGTACTTCAGCTCCCTGGGTTCGGACACGGAGGTTGGCCAAATGTTCTTCGGACGGTGTTCCTGGGCCAACTGCGTGAATCACGCCCCGCACGACGTCTTCCGGCGCTGCCACATAAGCATTGACTTCATATACCTTGCCCTCTAGGACCAGCTTGGTTACGCAGCGGAGAGCCTCAGCTGTGGCGTCGTAGGGAGTACTTGCGATTATTTTATTGGAGCCCATGCGATGTCTCACCAGGAATTTGTTGTGATCGCATTTTCCCTAGTCGAAGCAGGCAGCTACGATGGCTCGGGAAAACTGGAGGGTCGTATATTGCTTGACTTCTAAGCCTTTCTTTGGTCGGATTATTACCTTCAAATCGATCAAGGCGTCGGCGCCTCGGAGTCGGTTTGCTCGGTGCCACATGGCATTCCGGTTGGGGAGTGGCGATTAGTTTCACAAAAGTTTACAACAAATGAGCTGGGGGGACATAAGCTGTTCCTGCTATGACAACGGTTTCCCCTCTTGCAAACTTCTTCCAGATGCCAATTGGAGTTGGGGTCGTCGGGCGTCCACGTACGCCCCCGTTCCGTCACTTGAAGAGTGCTGTTGTTGGGGTCTACATCCATTCTCTGATAATTCTGGACGTTCAGGTGGTCAACGGAAGGCGGTTGTAATCCGCTGGGACCAGCTGTCGTTTGGGTAGACGAAGCCATGGGGTTCGGTCGGCTGCGTTTGGCCACGCCACGCGCTGGCTATGGTGCTAGGTAGCTCCTAGGGCAATCCTAGGGAGCTCCTATTTGCGTTAGGCCTAGCGCGGCTGCCGCCGCCTCTAAACTTCCGAAGTCCGCAAAAGAGTCCGAAAACCGCTCACAGACTTGATTTTCATCTCGATGGAACCCGGAGGGCTTTATGAAGGTCCTTGAAGCAAAATTCGGGAATCCAGGGGGGAGTTTCACAAGATTTCGGCGCTTTGTTGTGAAACACATGCGAAGCGTGTACGCACCGTACGGCCTCCTAGCGGCCAAACAACCACTGTGTGACAATTAATGCTCGGAAATGCACTGCCGGACTTCTCGGGAAGTTTCTCAGGACGTATTTTGGTTACTCTAGAGAGGTTGTCGCGAGCGTTCAAACCCTGTCTGTTCGATTATCATATGAATATTCATCACTGTTAGCAGGAAGAAGTTGTATAGGGATTTGTGTGATGTTGTTCTTCCACAACCTATGTACAGGGCCGTATACAGTGGAGGCCTGAGACGAGACGTAGTTATGCGTGTGAAGGCGATGCAGGTGCCACCAAGTGCAAAAATATTCTTCTTTAATTTACATACCGGAACACTACCAGTAAAGAAAATTTTGAAGGGGAAGCATTTATTTCTACCTCGGGGATCACACTTTTTAATCTGTAAACAACCGGAAACAAAAGACTACGTTTTTTGCATTTTTGGGAGGGGGTATACTTTTGGCACAACTTGCAAAGGAATTTAAAAAACGAATTTCCGCTAGACATTTATGGTATTCGGTACTTGCTTGTAGTGAGTTAGGATAGGGCACCATTCGACCTTATTATGCTAATGGGCTTCCACTGTATTTGGCGCTCCAGAATGGCAGGATACCATTCCGATCCTGATGCACGGCCAGCACGGATCTATTTTCAGAAGTGTATGCATAAGTATACTGAAATTAAGAAACTTGCTCCTGAAGCTCCAGAGTGGCTCGAAAGAGTGGAGCCTTTGGTGGCGCTTAGAGTTTTAACCTGAAGAAGCCACAACCCACCAGGCGCATAGTGTTGCTAATTATTGATCATTTTGCCGTGTAAGCGTGTTTGTGGTTATATTCGTGAAGTCGGGCATAAAGAAAAAAAGGCCGAGCGGTCCAAGGCACTGCATTCAGGTCTCAGTCCGGTCTT
>JARKHS020031192.1:0-29677 GCA_030143305.2 Amblyomma americanum
ACGCCAGTTTGGACGCGGCGGGATTCTTTGCGCATCGCCAGACCTCGCCTGTGTAAGAGATTTGCTAAACTCCTCATCCTTTGCCTCCCTTCGGGTAAATTCCTTCATCCCTTCACATCTGGCGTGCACGAAAGGTATTATACGAGGCGTACACTCTTCCTTGTCTCCGGCAGAGACTCTTGAGCTTCTGTCGGCTGCAGGTGTTGTTGCTGTGCACCGCTGTAGCCGGAATGTAAACAACTTGCGGATGCCCACTGAATCAGTTATTGCTACCTTTGCCGGCACTTCCTGCCCCTCTGAAATCAAGGCATGGCCTCTAATCTTTCGGGTAGACCCGTTATCATCTCGGCCTCTGCAGTGTAACAACTGCTGGCGCTATGGACATAGCGCCAGCGGTTGCAAATCCAACTTGAGCTGTTGCAACTGTGGGGATGGTCATTCAAGGAGCACCTGCACTGAGAAGAATGAGAAGTGTTGCCTTTGTGGTGGTGCCCACTCTGCAAACTACTCAAATTGTCCCTCTCGAGCTCAGGAAATCCAAATTCTGGAGATAATTGAGAGGAAACGCTGTTCGCGCCGTGACGCTATTACAGAGGTCAAAAAACGTGCCCACGGTTATACCGGTGTGACCGCTCGGCAAGGCGTCATGTTAGACTCAACGCTGTCCCAGGCAATTGCGGCTGCTGTGGAGGCTTCGATGTCTAAAATCGTAGAAAAGATTGTCGCAAGTGTGCCAGAGTGCCTTACAAACGTTCTAGCGACTCAGCTTACACATGCCATGCAGGCCGGTTTGGCACCTCTTTCGATAGCAATTCCCTCTCCTCTTATCCTGTCTGCAATTCCAGTAGCATCACAACCCCAGGAACAAACTCTGTCCCTCCCGCTGTACCTACCTCGGGTAGTTCGAGGAATGTTGGGATAATGTATGATTCCGAGATGGTGGAGCATGATGCGCGGCTTCTTAAGCGCAGCGGGTCCCCCATGTCTTATTCGTTGTCTTCTCTGGGCACCCAGCCCAAATCAAAGAAGAAGCAGCTTGTCACTAAACCCAAGGAAACATTTTGGAGCAGGCAGTTGCTGCTGCTAGACTTTCGCAACCATAGCGTCGTTGCGAGTTCTGCAGTGGAACTGTCGCTCTATTCTTTCCGCTTCCACAGATTTACACTGCATTTCTACCCAGCTTAATCCGGATGTCATAATTCTGCAAGAAACGTGCCTTTCAACCGACAAACATTTTCATATCAAAAATTACCGTTCGTTTCGCCTAGACCGCCAGTCAAGAGGCGAGGGTTTACTAACTTCGGTCTCTTCAAAATTTTGCCACGGGGCTATGGTATCTTTTCAACAAATGTCTCCTGACTGTGAGATATTGGCACTAGACTTTGTACTTCCTGGGTGCTCTCCATTTTCAATAGCAAATTGTTATTTCCCCAATGGAGTCCAGGATGTTAGACCTCTGGACTTGTTACTCGCTAACTGTAAAAACCCAGTTCTCGTGGCTGGGGACTTCAATTCTCACCATGTGTCGTGGGGTTTTAGTACTTAATACATGTGGCAAGCGCCTTTGGGACTGGGTTTCTGATCACAACCTGATGTGCTTAAATACAGGATCGGCCACTTATCTTCGCTCACACACTCAATCTGTTTTAGATCTGACGTTCATTAGCCCTGGAATTGGCGTAACGAATTGGTCGACTGTTGATAGCGGCACCTCAAGTGACCATATACCTATTCATTTTGATATCATATGTCGTGTTACTCCGGCGTCTTCTCAGTTGCGGTCACATGTAAATAATGACAGATTTCAGACGGCGTTGCGCTCTGCCCTTGCTTCAGTGTCTAACATCGCCGAGGTCCACTAGCCAGCAAGCATATGTCTGGCTATAGAGGAAAGCCTTAAAAAGTCGGAGTTCCTGGTGAGACCTACAAAAGGGAATTCTTCTAACTGTTGGAATGCGGACTGTACAAGAGATTACAGGCGGAGGAAGGCAGCATGGAAAAAGCTTCTTCATAAACAATGCCCGAATAACTGGAGTGATTATAAATTTATTGCAGCCACCTTTAAACACAGTTTCTCGCGCGAATTATAAATATAACTCAGAACACTTCGATTATCTTTCAAAGGCGGGCAACCGACGTGCACTATTCGGTTTTCTACGGTCTAGGAAACAGCTCATGTCCTCTCATAATTTTCAGTGATTAGTTATGTCACCTGTAGAAGCTATCCAGGCGGTTGAATTAATTGCTACAGGCCTGCAAAAGCGGTTCTCGTCTTTACTACCTTTTCGCCCATTGTTGTTTGCACCAGTCGTGCTAAATGATAATGCCTCACAAGTAAATCTATCAGAACTTTCACAAGTTGTCCAGAGATTGCCAGCTGCTGCTCCTGGTCCTGATGGTGTTACTACAAATATGCTCAAGATTCTATTTGAAGAGTCTCCCAACTCCTTATTGCACCTAATAAACTACTCTCTGAAACACGCTTGGATACCTTCTGAGTGGAAGCTGTCCAAGGTGATCCCTTTACTTAAAAATCAGAGTGGAGGCTATGAATTGAATATTAGGCCAATTTCTTTAACATCAAACGTGGTAAAGTTGATAGAAAGGGTGTTACTAATTCGGGTGCCAGCCATTGTGGACCGCAAAACTATACTCAGTCCGTGCCAACTCGGTTTCCGGCCACGGTGTTCGATATGGAATGTACATGCTGATCTTGAGAGCAGAATTCTCCGTGCCCGTCTTCAACGCCTGGTCGCGGCTTTGGTTACGTTAGACGTCGCCAAAGCTTACGACAGTGTAGAACACTCCATCCTGATACATAGGCTACAGTCTCTTCAATTTCCAGATTATATAGTTGCATGGATATCTGTATTTCTTTATAACAGGGAATTCTTTTGCGTCCATAATGGTGTTTTCAGAGAGGTACAGACAAACGCGAGGTGTACCCCAAGGAGCTGTTCTTTCTCCTGTGCTCTTTAATATTTTGTTGAGCTCAATTCCTCTGCACCGCCATGTACGCACTTACGTCTATGCGGACGACATTGCGTTTTTTGCTGCCGCGCCGGATATACATTCTCTGTATGGTCTGTTGCAGTCATATTTGAATACACTTGAGCACTGGTTGAGCGCATTACACCTGAAGTTAAATGTTGGCAAGTGCGCTACTCTTGTTTTCCCTCTATTCACTCCTGTAGTGGTCTCTCTCACTTGCCAGTAAAAATAATACCGCAGGTTCAATCCCTAAAATACCTAGGGGTCATTTATGACAACAAACTCACCTGGCGACCTCACATTGACCATGTCGCGGCGAAAGGGGTTCATGCCGTGGGCATGTTACGGAGATTATGCCATCACCGGTACGGCATGCGCAGAGATGCGCTATTAATGATGTACAATGTGTGTCAGGCCAATTTTAGAATTTGGATCAGTGTTTTTTTCAGGCTCGGCTACATATAAACTTCGCCCTCTCGTCCTTTTAGAGAGGGAAGCACTTCGCATGTGCCTCGGCCTTCCAAAATTCGTGGCTATCAATGTGCTGTACCTTGAAGCACGCATTCCGTCTCTCTTATAACGACTTCAATTTTTAACTGTGCAAACTTACCTCAGGATCTATGAGTCTTATTTCCACCGTTCCCAAAGCATTTTGTGTTCTCAGCCGACCTCCTTTTTTGGTGTCCCCTGGTCTCGTTTCAATTCCCCTCAGGTAGTCTTTGTGCAAAGATTACTTCAGCCTTTAGATGTAAACATTTATGATATCCTTCCTGCGCTTCGCAATGGGCCCGCTATCCACATTGTTTTCGACGACATATTCCCAAAAAATGCAAAACTTTTGCCACCGAGTATCCTAAATGGTCTTCTAGAAGATCATGTGAGGACTCTACCTACAGATATAGCAATAGCCACTGACGCATCGCAATGCAATGAAAAAGCCGGTGTGGGAATATTTTGCCCGCATTTAGACTGGTCCTTTTCACTGCGCCTCCAGATTTAACCCCTATTTTTCAAGCAGAGTTTCTAGCAGTTGTACTTGCTCTACGCAAGCTGGACCCCTCTATTACAGCAGTTGCAGTAATTACTGATTCTTTATCTTTGTGTTCGTCCCTCGCTGCACAAGTTGACGGTCCCATTTTAACAACTTTCTTATCCCTACTTCCTCCACATTTGAGCCTTGTTCATTTAGTATGGGTTCCCGGTCACAGCAGTGTGACAGTAAATGAGATTGCTGATAATGTCGCAAAGGCTTCCCTTAGCGGCCCCGTGTTTCCAATCATCCCGGCTACAGCCTATATTACAGCATCTAGATTATGGCGACGTACGTTTTTAAACACGCAAGACACATCACTTTTAACATCGGCGGATTATGAGCACCTTAAATATGATTGGAACAGGAAAATTTGTTGCTCTCGGCAGCTTGAAGTATCACTGACGAGGCTGCGCTGCAGCATCCCCCCTCTAAATTTCTATTTACACAGGTCGGGTTTGGCGCTCTCTCCCCTTTGTGCATTTTGCCGTGAGCCTGAATCTATAGAACATTTTGGCTGTATTGTCGCCGATTCAACTCTCTGAGAAAAAGGTTGCTGGAGGAGCCCTTGCAGCATCTTGGCCTTAGTTTGAGCAGCCCGGTCTTGCTATCATTTGGCTCCACCACATTTGGGTTCAGCCACAGATCTGTTTTTACCGCTGTTCTAAGTTTCCTGATAGAATCTCACCGACTGCCTTGCTAAGTGTTCAAACGTTTCTTTTCTATCAATTATTAAAATTTAACTAAATCATTATTATTTAATCCTTCTCTTTATTATAATTCTTAAAATTTTACAATAAAAACCCTCATCCCTTTTCTGTTCATGAGGAAGAATTAACCGGTGTTGCGCTCCCACGTGCTTTTCCTTTTTGTTAACTGCGTTCAGGTGAATAGCCACCCGATTCTTGGCCGATCCCCCAGTGTGGGTATGTGCCATCTTTTGATAGGCTAACAACAACAACAGAAGAGGAGGTTAATGCAGCTCCCTGTTCGTGTTGGTGCTCCTTGCTAGGAACTCTTTATTCTAACCCCAACACTTGTAAATAAATGCAAATAGCATTTCCCCGTAACATCATTGGTGTAGGTGCGGCAAGACGGAACTACGTAGCGGACGATACCTACCACGGCCGACAATGACGGAAGCATCCCCCCAAGATTCGGCAGCATCGGTGTCCGCCACTGTCCTCACTCACCCTCGTGATCCTGGACCGTTCTCTGGCGACGATGACGCCGACGTCGAGACTTGGCTTCGCAGGTATGAATGGTGCAGCGCTAACAACCACTGGGACCAAACTTTCATGCTTGCGAACATAGTTTCTTACCTTAAGGGCTCGGCGTTCAAGTGGTATGATGCCAACGAAGATACAATGACCAGTTGGGCTCACTGCAAGTAGAAGCTTATCGACCTTTTCGGGAAACCACTCGGCCGGCAGCTTTCCGCTAAATGAGATCTTGCCAGTCGCGCCCAGTCATCCACGGAGTCCTACGTCTCTTATATTCAAGATGTGTTGTCTCTCTGCTACACAGTGGATACAAAGATGCGCGAGGCTGAATTAGTCATCATACGCACAACATATCACTTTCTAACTCGGATGGTTCACATGTGCTGCCAGACGATCGATCCGATGTAATGAACTCGTACTTTTCTTCTGTTGTTACCCATGAGCCGAAAGATAATATTTCCAAATTTCCTGGTACCAGTTTTTCACTGATGCCGCCCATTATAGTCACTGCGGAAGGTATAGAAAAGCTTATCGACAAGCTGAAATTATCATGTAGCCCTGGTCCTGATAACATTTCTGCCAATATACTTAAAGCCACCAAAGTGCCAACCAGCCGTATATTGCAGATGATATTTGCCCAGTCCCTCACTCAAAGCGCTCTTTCAACAGATTGCAAAATTAGCAAAGTAGTTCCTGTATTTAAATGTGGCAACCGGTCTGATCCATCTAATTATCGCCCAATATCTTTGACATGCATCGCCTGCAAACTAATGGAACACATCATTTATTCTCAAGTTGCCATACGCCTTGATAACAACGCATTCTTCTTCGCTAATCAGCACGGTTTCCGCACTGGTCTTTCTTGTGAGTCATAGCTCTTTAAAATCACGTCTGATCTTCATTTAAACCTTGATTCATTTTTCAAAACTGATATTATATTCTTAGACTTCTCTAAGGCTTTTGATCGTGTTCCTCACTTGCGACTCATCTGTAAACTTTTTTCTCTCAGCCTAGACCCATTAATCTTACCATGGATAAAATGCTTCCTCACTGACCGCTTTCAGTTCACCGTCATAGGAGGGCATCCTTCAGCCTCATCCAAGGTTTTTTCTGGCGTTCCACAGGGCTCAGTCCTTGGCCCGCTTCTTTTTCTTATCTATATTAACGACCTTTCTTGTGGCATTTCATCACCAATACGTCTCTTCGCAGATGACTGTCCTCTACCGCCGAATTTCATCTCAAACCGTCCACACCACGCTTCAGGATGACTTAATTTTAATAGAGGACTGGTGCAATAAGTGGCTGATGCAGCTTAATATCTCAATATGCAAGTTTATGCAAGCTTCGCGCAAACGCTCTAACATCACCCACGTGTACTCTTTAAACTCAGTCAATATTTTACAAGTACTAACGTATCGTCACCTCGGAATCCTAATCTCAAGCAATCTAAATTGGTCCGAGCATATAATTAAACTGGTCGCTGAGTGCTCCAGAACACTGGGCTTTATTAGAAGAACATTACCGTTGTCGCCCCGGCCGTCCGTAAACTGGTATATAAACCTTCGTACGATCCAAACTCGAATACGCATGCGCAATCTGGTGTCCACATCAGACTTATCTCATCAACTCTAGAATCTGTGCAGAACCGCGCCGCTCGCTTTATATCTTCAAAATACGACTACAAAATCAGTATCAGCAGTATAAAATCATCACTGGATCTCCCCTCATTGGTCTTTCGCTGCAACATATCACGACTATTTCTATCATTTCACGCATCTGCGCCAATCTTTTCTTCATTCACCAGCACGTTCATCTCGACGCTTATTCAATAGCTTAAGTATACAGCGCCTGCATGGATCAATATCTGCTTTTATGAAGTCATTTCTACCAATCGGAATACAGGAATTGAATGAATGGCCAGATTATACTGTCATGGAAGTGACCCTGTCAAACTCAAAGACCGGTTACTGTCTTTCTTCGAACAATAAATTTGTCTATATTTCTTTTCTCGCCCATAGTTTGATGTGCTTGAGTCACTCGTTTGTAAATCCCCTTCTTTGCTCGATTGATTTTTGTAACTGTTTTGTGTTCTCATTTGATGTTACTTATTTTATTCCTTGTCCTAATTGCCCTCATCGTATGTTTATATATCTGTTTTACTAGATTTGTTCTTTTTTTCAACCTCTTTGACTTTGTTCTTGTATTGTCCTACGTGCGTCGCCCCCCCCCCCCTTATGTAATACCCTGTGAAGGGTCCGTAAGGGTCAATAAATGATGAATGATGAGGCTGACAAAGTCGGACATGTGCTCAAGGGCATCGCAGACGACGTCTTCAATCTGCTCATTTTAAAAACTGCGACAAGATCACCAACATCATAGAACAATGCAGCCGCATCGAGGACGCCAAAAGCCGACAGATCACCCACCATATCGCACGCCATATGTCAGTGCATATGTCAGTGCAAGTTAAGAATCCCCAGGTGGTCGAAATTATTCCGGAGCCCTCCACCACGGCACCTCTTCCTTTCTTCTCTCAGTTCCACCTTTATCCCTTCCCTTACGGTGCGGTTCAGGTGTCCGGCGATGCAGTGAGAAAGATACTGCGCCATTTCCTTTCCCCCAAAACCAAATTTTCATAAAACGCCGGTGCACTTTGATGCGTTCGTTGGAACGGTAGGTGTCATCCATGCGGCGCCTGCCGTGGAGACCGACACCGCGGACCCGCGGCCGTAAAGTTAAATTCGTTTTGGGGGAAAGGAAATGGCGCAGTATTTGTCACATATCGGCGGAAACCAGAACCGCGCCATAGGGGAAGGGATAAAGGAGAGACTCCGGAAGAAAGAGGGCGACGAAGGGCACGGCGCACCCACTGCTCCACCCCGGTTGCCATGGTAACGGCGCATGCGCACAACTTGCCTTTCGCGAGTACCGCGAAATGCTCGGCTGGTAGCCTAGTGTAGCTCCCGCAAGAAAAACAGCACAAACTAGACGGACGCACAAGAGAAGGAAGGCACCACACATGATAAAGGTTGTATGAAAAGGCGAAGGAATATATGCAGAGAAACCACCAGGAACTGTGCGCACGCATTTTTAATGGATACTTTTCTTATTGTGTAAATAGTTTGTAGATATTGCTTCTCACCCTATCCTCTCTTCCTGTCCCCTCACCTCTTTCGTTTCATTTCTCCATTCTGCCTGCTATCGTTTATTTCCGCTGCCCCAGCTCAGGTGCTTCAGTATCGATGGCAGATGCCAGGGCTAGCAAAAATCTTTTCCTTCCATTTTACTATTATTTTAAAAAAACACCACTACCACCAACACCATATTCGACCATGCAAATGCAGGGTTCCTTATTCGCGAGGGAGGGGCCTTGGCGTACTGGAGCTAAGATTAATTGTGAATAAGAGTTCGAGGGTCCCATTGTCCTGCAGCGTTCGGTGCGCCAGAGTTGTCTCCTCAGCCCCCTTCCATTCTGCATTTACGTCGAAGCGTTGTATTTGAATATCAAGGAAAATGAAAAACCACCACCAGCCTACCACCATCAGCCTAGTGTAGGTCCCGCTACGAAAACAGCACAAACTATACGGACACTCAAGAGAAGGAAGGCACCACACGTGATAAAGGTTGTATGAAAAGGCGAAGGAATATATACAGAGAAACCACCGGGATCTGCGCCCATCACGACCGCGTGAAAGCAGCTTGAAACGCATAAAAGGTTGCACACAAAAAGAATACTGGCTAGTAGCAGATGGTAGCTGGTTTTCTAAGTAACGGAGTTCATTATCTAACGGCCTCCGAAGGCTGAGTAAGGCACTAGCTTTTCCTGCTAAAAAATACTTCCATTACCTCACAAGTCACCTGGTCGTTATGACGGAAAGAATAGTGGTGCTCGGTAAGTGTGGCGAACATCCACATTTCCGGCAGTGCACTGAAGACGGCCAAGAGAGTCAGCTGTTGTGTGGTACTTGCTACGCAGTGCGTCTAGTACATCATCGAGAAATTTTGGCCAGTTGTAACGACTACAAGACGGCTTGTTAATCGTGCCGAGATGCCTTCCAGCCGTCGAGTGAGCATGTTGGTGTTCAGTCATAAAAGGCTTTTTGTAGAGGAGGGGATTCTGTTTTTGAGATTTCTACAATGTCTTGCAAGATGTCTTGAAGCTTTAAAAAAATTGGCGCTTTAGGTGAGCTGAGCTACAAGATCTGTCAAGACGTTTTGAAATGTTCTTGAAGCAGACTGCAAGATAATTTGTCAAGGCGTTTTAAAAACATTACTGTGTTTGGGCTGGCTGCGACGTATATAAGGTGGCTTATCTTACCGAGACAGCTAGATGATAGCTGCTAAGTAGACTGTTAGGTGCTCAGTAGGCCCTCGGAACCGTGACGCAACCCTAACCAGGATCATCACACAATAAGAGCGTTTATCTGTAATTAAAACAATCAATCAGCGGTCATATTTCATTTTGCCCGCGACTCACCTGATTTCAACCTGGCTCACGATGTCACACCTGCCGTACAATGGCTTAAACCGAAGGAGAAACGTGGGAGCAGATATTCAGGTATAAATTATTTACCGAACGAGAGCTAATTGCTCGTGCCGATCCATGTTTACTAACGTCTTGCGCATATCATTAAGAAATGCACAGAACAATCGTGTCTGTATACTTCTTTCAAATTGGTGCTAGAAGACGAAGAAGACAAGGTAAGGTGAAGAGAAAGAAAGCGAGTAGAACAGGAGAAAGCGTTCGTTCGGCTAATCCCCCGCGTGGGCACGTGCCATATTTACTGAGGCAAAGAAGAAGAAAGGGTCCGTTCAGAAGCGAGTTTTAGGATGCCGAAGATGGAGAGCACTGGAGTTGACTCCACAAAATGGGTTCAATCTGTCTGCGAAGGTCGCCAGCTTCCTGGAGCATACACCTTTTGTCTGCCGGGTGAGCTGCACCCCCACACCTGCAACGACAGCGGCCGCGGCAACCCGGGCCTCAGCTTCGACCGCGGCACTCCCGCATCCTGCAGCTGGGGACCGCCGCAGACGCTCTTTGAGGTATCCAGGGGATCACCTCCAAGAAGGACCTCTGAACGCGGCCAGCCGCTTGTCCGTGACGGACGCACTCGGACGGCATCTGGCCGGTCTCCGCGGCCGGGACGCAGTTCGCCAACGCCATCACCGGGTGTTCGTGGATGCTGGCTCACGCCGCCTACGCCGGCAGGGTTTCCGGATGAACGAGCCTCCTGCGAGGACCTCAGGCATCGGCTTTCCAGCCGACGAGGCAGGCCGCTTGACTTTCATAGAACGCAAGGTAAAACAGGCGGAAGCCCACAAGAAAATCGCAGTGGGTCAGAGATTTCTCAGAGATCTTTTTGCCGCAGGTCAAGAGAGCTCAACCGCGTTACTTCGCCGTCAAAAAAGACTCGGGGAGCGAGGCCAGCGGAAAGTGTTGGGCAGGCCGATGATTTAGGACGCAAGCGAGCGCGCACCTCTGCAGGATGCGATTCGACTGAAGGCGGAAGATACAGAAGCCTTCAGAGGACCATGACGAACGACGAGGCATGGTCTGTGGCCATTCCACAGGCCGTGGTTCTCTGGCGAAAACAAGCATCTTGTAAAAACTTTAGTGATCAAGAGCATAACAAGACGGCCAGTGGGAAGCACGCATCAGGTCAAGGCGTCGCGCTAGAAATGGAGGAAAGCCAGGAGCTGTCCTAGATACAAGCAGACTCCTAGCTATAGGACAGCTAGCACCAAGCCCGTTGAAACTAAAACGAAGAGCAGTGTTCCACGCAAGATTAAACCGTAAGTATTCATCCTTACAATGAAATCCCTGAAGATCCACCGCTATTTGCATGGAGGTCACATGTGGAGAAATTTAGAGAGAAGTCATCTCAGAGAGACTGTCAGGAACGCAAGTACTGTCACAAAGGAGCCTAAATTAAATTTAAAGGAAAGAGGTGTGAAGAAGACGACGTGGATTAACCGAAGAATAAAGAAGATAATAATAATAATTGGTTTTGGGGGAAAGGAAATGGCGCAGTATCTGTCTCATATATCATTGGACACCTGAACCGCGCCGTAAGGGAAGGGATAAAGGAGGGAGTGAAAGAAGAAAGGAAGAATATGTACCGTAGTGGAGGGCTCCGGAATAATTTCGACCACCTGGGGATCTTTAACGTGCACTGACATCGCACAGCACACGGGCGCCTTAGCGTTTTTCCTCCATAAAAACGCAGCCACCGTGGTCGGGTTCGAACCCGGGAACTCCGGATCAGTAGTCGAGCGCCCTAACCACTGAGCCACCGCGGCGGGGCATAAAGAAGATGAAGAAGAAGCATTCGGTGTGGTTTAGAGAGATGATTGTTGGAGAAGCATTCGGTGAGGTGGAGAGAGATTGGTGGAAAAGAGAAGGAGAAGACGACAACCAGGCTTACGTGGAGTAACGCCGAGGCTATAAAAGGGCGAGGGAGAGCGAGGCACAAGGGAAAAAAACAGAAAAGTGGAGGCTCCGGCGGGTCACGGACACATCGGCTGGAAGTGAGCGACGCCGGCTACTCCTCCCGTGAGCTCGCGTTCTACGGCTTCGCATCGTGGACTTCCTGCCGTGCCTGAGCCCGTTCCTGGGAGTCAACGGAGGACGCTACCATCTGTTACGGCCAGGGGTGTCTCTAGCGCTGTTGCCTCCCATCCGGGTGGTGCCCCCAACGCCAACACCGGCATCACCTCCACGGGCGCTTGGACCGGGAGCTTATACTACGCAGCCAGCGACGCCGCCAGCGACGCCAGCCCAAGTACGTCGAACGCCGCCTCGACGCCGGCTACTGGATCCATACAACGCCGCAGCAGCACTAAACCAACTGTGTGCACGAACGCCGACCGCTAATAGTAGAACGCTAGTAGTTGACGCAGGTAGCAGTGTGCCCGGTTCGTGTGTATTTATAGTCTTTGTGTTTTGTGTTAATTTTGTTAGTTTTGTGTTCTAGCGTGTGTGTCACATGTCGCCTAGTCCATTCTTTCGGTGCGAGTGTTCTCCGGGGAGATCCGTGACAAGTACACAGGCTGCAAGAAACTATAAACGTATGCTCATAACTGCCACGTGCCGAAGTTACCAATTAACCGTGGGTAATAAGGAACCGAAGCTCACTGATCGTGTGAAATGTGCCCGCTCTGCAATGTGCACTGAAGGAAGCCAACAAGGAAATAACCTGACCGAACAAGAAAGCACTTTCATCTCTGTGGGCGCTGACACCTGTCGGGCCCAGTGTTCCACTCCATATTCAAATTGGGACAAAGAAACAGGGTCCATCAACTCGACACCATTTGAGAGTGACGACGAAGGTCCTGTATTGTACAAAACCTTTTATGCCCGGAACAGTTCGCGAAAACGCTACCGTGCCAAGGGGCTGGCTGGTACTTCATCGAGTTTATACGCAGCAGGAAGCATCGCAGAGGGCAAAATTTCCCTACCGGCAAGCACCCGTCCCACAGCCGCCACCAGGGGGCCAAAAATGTGATGGAAGGATTACTGTGTCACGTTACTAGTTACTGTTTTATTGCAATTGTCCCCTCCTCCGCAGCTTTTTCAGAAAAAAAAACGCAGAGCACTTATAATGATGTTGCAATAAATAAAATGTACAGTTTTACAGCGTGCTGTTCTTCATGGCGCCATTGCGACCCAGGTCAGTCACTGTGTTGTGAGTGTCGGGCTCTCCTTCCTCGCACCGCGGAGGAAAGGAGGGAGGGGGAAGAAGTGAGTTCCGCCCACCAATGGCGCACGATGCGTCCGGTTCGCGTGCTGTGCATCACGCGTGTGGTGTTTGTGGTGCTACACCAGCCGAAAGACTGCAATCGGGAAGGTGCTAGTAGTGCCCGTCTCCACCTCTCCGTTGGGGCTGCCTGGGCGGACAGGCAGAGGATCCTGGGCTGCCACTCCACCTCTGTGACGTTTGTAACTAGGAGGCAGCGGCGCTGTCAACACTGTGGAGAGAATTGGAAACTACTGTTGTCCTGTCTACTCTCCTCTAAGAGTGGCCTGCTCTCAGAATTCTCAGCGCACGATCTCTCACTTGGCGGATGGACTGCGAGGGTGAGGGTGTGAACATCCTGGCCGCAACTGAGGGGTGGATGGTTCGACGCATGCCGTATTTTAAAGCGGAAACTTTACTACTAGAGCCAACGAGCCATTTGGGCTCGTCGCGCACTTCAGCCGCATGCGCGGGCCCACGAACGACCTTGAGCCGCCGTTCCCTAGCATCAGTACCGCAGCCATGCTCCAACAGATGGCGCCGCCGTTGCCGCTGCCGTCGCCGTTCGCTCCACCAGATGTGCTCCGCTGGGATAGAGGGAGAGGAGGTGTCGCCTCGCGGTGGGTATATATGTATGCGCTTCGCCTCGGTGCATTGTAGGGCACGATTGTCCGGGGCGCGATCTCTATTGCTTTCGCCAGGGGCGCGATTGTCCGGACCCCGTGGAGTATCTGTTACGGGTCCATTTGGACTTATTTTTGGAATTGTGGCGGAGAGTTTGAAGGATGCTTCAATCCCGCCACCGGTTGGCCCGGTATTGCACTGCCTCCGGGATCGGCCTTGTCTTTAGCGCGTCTTTACTATCCTGTCTTTCTATCCAATCTTTCAACTCTCCTATTATCTGCACGTGGTAGCGATTGTGGCTCGGCTTGAGCCAGTGGGCAGGCCTGTGCACTTGCCTTTTCTTTCTTCCTGGCAACAACCCCCCCCCCTCTCTCTCTCTCTCTCTCCTCTCCTCTCGGTGTATTGTAGTCGTTATGGAGAGCGCGAAAGAGATGCAACAACGACAGAACGAAGTGAGGAAGAGCCAACGCGCTCAAGAGACGCCAGAAGAACGTGCCGCATGACTCGAGAAGCGTGGTAACGAAGATGTGGCTAGAAGAAGTCGTGGCACCTCCCTGAGTGACTATTCAACTGCGGAAGAGACCGGTTTGAGTTCTCAAGAGCGTCAGAATGAGACGCTGCGACTTGGCGTAACCAGAGCTAAACCATTGCCATTTTTTTGATAGCCAATGTCACGGTAGTGCTCGGCGAGAACAAAAAAATAGCTCTCGTTTTGCATGCCAATTTCGAGGTATTGCGTGTTCGCGTAGGACAAATTGGTTGCAGGTCACAGCAGTAATCATGAAAATCATCGTCGTTCCTGCATTACTGAACGAAGACCACCTCCGCAAATTCTCGGCAATTAAGCCGCGTCAGCTATGCCTACGCAATGCCAGCAGAGTTCCTTCCGTCATCTGTCTTAATTCCGTCCAGACTTCGGCTAAGATTCCCTTCGCTCCGCAGTGCTGTGACATTTGCCCTCGAATATTCCGAATTATTTCTCGGCGCTAAATCGATCTCGAGATGGCAACTTCTGCGCCGCCTTGGTCGGAACTGCTCTGATGCACGATTGTGTAACCGACGCTTGATGACGCTTCCAGTGCTCAGGTCAAGAGTCACCCGATGAGCAGGTTACATGTCCGTAAATGATTCGCTTTGACCGCTGAGTGCGTGAATGGAGCTATACACGTGTCAAAGGCCCGACCGCCCCGCACCGCTCCTTCCCACGCGCAGAAAAAAAAAATGCCAGGGTTTAAACTTGGTTAAACCTATTATAGTATGAAAGCATTCTCAAGGTCAAATTGTGACAATGGCCCAGGCCAAATCTAGAGTTCGCCATCGTGTCGGACACGCTCAGTTATGGTTTGGTCCAAATCTACCAAGCTCAATTTGCAGGGGTGGGTAGGTAATATTCTGGGGCTATCCTGGGCCAAATTTAGAGATTTTTTTATAACGTTATTTATTTCCTCAGGGCACAAGAGGAGTTGGGAAAGTAGAACGAGAAAGAAAAGATGGAAGTTAAATGAAGGAGAAAAGGTCGGCGGATCTAATGATGGCGAGGAGGGAACGGTGATGTGGCCCCTGCGTCCAAGCGACATATGAGGGCGGGTTGTCCGGCATGAAATACGGTGCTGAGATCACCATCGTGTTGGCCGCAGTCAATTATGGCTAGTCATCAATTTTGTTCCAAATGAGAAATCGTTTTTTGTAGCGAGAGCTACACTGGGCTCCCAGTCGAGCATTTCGCGGTACATGGGAGAGGCCAGTCGTGCGCATGCGCCGTTACCATGGCAACCGGAGGGGAGTAAGGTGAGGCGAGCGCTTTGCCATCGTCGCGGCCGAGCGCCCGCTCCACCGTCGTAGCCGATCGTGACTTCACGCGGAAGAGCAGTTGTGCGCATGCGCCGATACCATAGTAACTAGAGCGACCCCACAGCTGCGCCGCGTTCTTTGTCGCCGCCTCGCCGCACGCCGCTCTATCACCCGAACCACGCATCGCAAGCGCAGCATTGCGTATAAAAGGCGGAGATGTAGTGGGCGTCTATCAAAACGTTTGACATGCATGCACATGAGAGTCCAGCCGCTGCTAAACGGCGGTATAGACAAGAGATAAACTCCTCCAATCCTCAGGTTGTCGCCCGGCAGTTGGCTACTCAACAAAGAGAGAATGAGCGTCACAAGGTGAAGAGAGCAGCGGAGAGGCCCGAAAAGAGAGAGGAACGCCTTGCCAAACTGAGATACCAGACTACCGAGGGTTATAGACGGCGCATAGCTGCCGAGATGGAGCCTATAAAAGGCGTCAGTCGACGGGAGCCAACAGAAGAGGATGTGATGGCCCGTCGTGTGACTGATCACATCATTCGAATTTCTGAAAATCAAGATCCGTCAGGGAAACGTACCTCTCGCTAGGTATATTCTGGCATAGGCGAGCTAAGCCACATCCAATTTTTTTAGGAAAGGAAATGGCGTGGTAATAGTCTCTCATCTTGGTAGGTCGATATCTGATCTGAAAAGATCTTTTTTTTTCAGGGGGGGGGGGGGGGGGTTGGCGCGAGGTCAAAGGTCAAAGGCCATGCCACCATAGTGGACACGGCTGGTCATGGTGAACTTTGCAGAGATAGCACACCTTATGTAGCTTAAAGCAACGCTATTGCTGTAGTAGGCATCGCAAAGTTATTTCAAGGTCATCTGGAGACACGGAATCGGAGATCCGAGTTTTGCATCTAGTAGAACTTTTGCTCTAAAAATTTCAGTCCACTTTCTTAGTGGCTCTGCCTGGCAACACTGAGTACGGTTTTTATGCTACAGCGTAAGGAAGGCCATAAAGGCGAAATCTTCCCGGAACCGCAGTCTGTGTGATGCCTGCACCTGAAAACAGTGGCAGGTGGAGAGAAGGGAGTCCCCTCCACGCCACTTGCAGGGGATCGTAGGGAAAGGCCGGACTAAGAATGCCTCACCAGGAATTAAAATGACTAAGAGTGACTCAGCAAAAATGAAAAAAAGTGATTAGGAACAGGAATTTAATAGAGACATTTAGTTCCACGTACGTAGAGGGTTCACGTACGCAAACGTGAGAAGTCTACGTAGCCTGCACGCAGATGGTTTGAAACCCTTATAGTTACACGTACGCGAAACACGCCGCGCGTTACGCCTAGCGCCATCTACTAAGAAACAGAGACACTGGTTGTAGCCAAAATCATCCAAGACAAGTCATTAAGCGAAGCCATTCATAGCGAGACCGTTGCTATGACTACGACCAACGCTACTTCGTCAGGCTTAGCAGCTGAATAATTGGTTTTTTGGGGAAAGGAAATGGCGCAGTATCTGTCTCATATATCGTTGGACACCTGAACCGCGCCGTAAGGGAAGGGATAAAGGAGGGAGTGAAAGAAGAAAGGAAGAATTAGGTGCCGTAGTGGAGGGCTCCGGAATAATTTCGAGCACCTGGGGATCTTTAACGTGCACTGACATCGCACAGCACACGGGCGCCTTAGCGTTTTTCCTCCATAAAAGCGCAGCCGCCGCGGTAGGGTTCGAACCCGGGAACTCCGGATCAGTAGTCGAGCGTCCAGGCTTAGCAGCTGAAAAATCGCTTTTCTGTCTGAAAAACAAAAGCCATTTGTCGCTTGAAACCTTATGCGAGGGTAAGAATGGGCAAATCGATGGCTAATGCAGCAGTTTAAAACACGATATCGCCTCGAGGGATTAGCGACGAAGCAGTTATCGCTTTGAAGCGGGCGGGCAGCGCGCCGCCATGTTTGTCAACGCTACGTACGCAAGCAACGCAAAGATCGCAACGTAAGAATCCGAATCTCACGTACGTGCGTGAGACTCGCTCATACCCTTTGCGTTCTGCGCATGCGCACTGGTCACCCGTAAGAGCTCTACGTACGTGAAGCCTCTACGTACGTGAAACTAAAACTCTCTAATAAGATTAGCAGACGCAGAATAGAATCACAAATAGAATAGAACTAGAACTGGAATAGATTGGTGAGCGAATAAAAAGGAATCAGAACAGGAAGAGAATCGCATTTCCACCGCATCAGTCCAATTGCCCGCCGCTATTTTTTTTCTTCTTAATGTGCATATTTGCCCTTTGAGATAAGTTAAAGGAAAAGGTAACGGCTGGATTCGTTGTCGAATGTCAACAGGGCGTGATGCTGAGGCCAGCGTGTCCACATGCGCGTGTCTGGCTGGCGGGCGTCTTGGTTGGTAGCGTTGGTGGCGCAGATGTTCGCTCGCAGCTCGAAGTCCGGGGCTAGTGCCCGAAAAGTGATTCAGCGTTGCCTCCTTGGCGGGAGAGGGGCAGAAGGGGAATTTCAGTGGGGTGGGGGGGGGGGGGGTGGGGTGGGGTATGCGACCTGGATGACCAGGACGCCCTGACCGCAGGAGCGAGCGCAGCGCCCAATCGAATTCTCCGCAGCGCGTCTTTGGGGAGCTTTGGAGTAGGGGGACCCTTTTGATTAGGGGGACAGCGGAATAGCGGAGCGACACTGCGCATGCTCAGAACAACAGCACCACTGGGGTTGTTCTGCGCATGAGCACTGGCTCCCAGCTATTCCCTAACCCCCTTAACCGATAGGGTCCCCCTGTTCGAAACTGCCTTTTCCCACGGCGAGTTAGGGCGTGTCAGATTGCCTCTGCTCGCGAGGACGGCTTTCTAAAGCTCTGAAGCTCATAGCATGAAGCGACGGAATCAAGGAATGAAGCGTGTCTGCATGACATCACGTGTTGCCTGATCGCGCTGACAGTATTTGTCCCTGAGAGCTGCCCTTCCCCCAATCGCCGACTGATCGCCGTGCAAGTTGTTTCAAACCGCCGCAGCTCGGGTGCTTAAGATACTAGACAACAGCCGCCGCGGCCGGCGACATCTTTTCCTTTCTCTTTGCATCAAATCAAATCAAATATTTATTTTATGTATAAATACATGAAAGGGTTCCGGAAAAAAGCTGCCCAAAGGCAACTTGACTGGCCCGCTAACCAAGTCGTTTTGACAGGCGGAGATAACACACCGATTGAATAAACCACTGCTACTACTATTCATGCAAAGCAATTAATCGTACGAAATTGCAAAGCGCTAGCAGGACGATTTGGTGATGTGCTAGTTTTAGCTACTCATGACTACAATCAATTAACGCGCCACATCTCGAAAGATAACAGGGGCGAGATATAAACCATGGCCCCCGAGAGGAGCATTAAGGCCGGATTTTGCTAAACTTTCCTGAGGTCTGCCGCGTCACCCAGTCTTGACGGCCATGTATGAGCATTGCGAACACTGCCACCTGGATAGACCGCTTCGTGACGCTGAACCCTACATCCAGCGCGGGCCAATCGCTGCATCATGCTGTTCGGCGTCAGAGTGGGGCCCGTTTATGTGTCAATCGCAAAAAAAAAAAACTTTTTAGAAATTTGTGTCATTTATTCGAAAAATATTCGAGAAAATACTCGGTTCCTTTCGAACTATTTTTAAGATTCACTATTTCGGTCTTTCCTAGAATCGAATAGGACGACACTCGATTCGCTATTCGAAAATATCGGAATTCCGCACCGCTAATATAAAGCATAATGAATCTAATGTCTCGTTTGCAAACATTTCACTGGGATGATTTTGAGCTCCGAGCGAGTTACGCAAGTTTAAACACAGGAAACCGTAGTGCATCCTCATCACAACTCCCATCTCATTACCTCTTAAGAGTTAGCCTTCATAAGCGTCATACGTTGTCTTTCAGGGCGGCACCGACGCCAATAAAGCGGATTTCAGAGCGGATTTGCCCTGCCCCATGCAAGAACATTCTGGCTTCACAGTGGTCTTTCAATACCTAGGAAATAGCCAGTACGTTTTGTGAGCTATACTATTTTCACCTTTATAGAAATCTTCAGTGTTTATCTGAAAGTTTTTATCTTAAAAGCACCATCATTTACGATTCACCCGAAAACTGGTTGAATTTTTAAGTGAAGTTTAAACCATTTTAGAGTTTTAGTGTGTGTGTGGGGGGGGGGGGGGGCGACAATAATTCCACTATGAAGGACGCCAGTAAATTCTTCGTCAGTTGTCGCCTGCTGTTCAATACTCATGATTGCTTGATTTCTACCTTACCATTGTGCATAAACTTCTGCCGCCTGGGCTTAAGAGATATTGCACTCAAATGAAGTTTGCACAGAAGAGCTAATAGAGATAAAGGATCGATTTCTTTTTTAATGCTTAACGGCTCCTTATGTTGATGTGGCCTATATGTAAACCAAAAACCTTCGTTGACATCATGCACCCGAGCAGGCATGCATCCAGGGGAGGGAGGAAGAGGGGACAAGGCCCCCCTCCCCGCTCAAATCCTTAGCTCGAAAATTACCTTCGGCCCCCTCCCCCGCCTAAAAAAAAATTACTCTTATAAACACTTGCAATAATGCTGAGGTTGGAAAAATTTCTGTTTCCTAGCTACAAACCTTGTACTTTATTTTTTATCACTTAGGTTTTACTCATTCTGCCTGTAAGCGGATTAAGTAAAAGTTTTAAGTTGCTCAGTTGACAGTTAGTCGAACGGTTAATTGGCTTCTTGTTTAGTTATTACCTGGTACATCACTTCCATTCCATGTTCAATAAATGTTAAACATGTTTACCTTCCTTTCGTTATGTAATGCCTTTGGGACCTGAAGGAGAAAATGTTTGAAATGAAATGATGAAAACGGAAACGATGTATTAGATACACGCATGCTCAAATTTCCCTGAATCGATGTTCCCCTTTTCCTTCATTTCCGATCTACTCCCTCTGTTTTCAGAGGAGTTTACCCGCTCAGGCTAGGAGTTCCTCCCGACGCCGATGACTCATACGCCGAAGTTGAGATCCGATTCCTTGGCGTAAATCGGTGCGGGACCTTGGCCTGGACATCGACTGGCGCCTTTCCTTCCGCCCCGCGGCGACCAAGGCCTGTCTGCAGATGAAGAGGATCACCGCCGCCGTGCACAAGCTCACCGCTCGAGGCCAGGGCATCTCCCAGCAAGCCACGCTGCGTCTATACAATGCCGCAGCTTTGGGGGGCGGTGCTCTATACGCTGCCGCTGGTCACGGTGCGCAAGCCGACCTGGAAGAAACTCGAGCTTCAGCACCGCAAGTCCCTGTGCGTGTGCCTAGGCCTGCCCAAAAACTCGCAGTGCGCCGCAACATTGGCCGAGGCAGGAGCGTGGCCACTTGAGCTCCAAGCAGCGCGCAGGGCATTTAATCACATCGACCGGCTTCACCGCGCACCGGACGGCGACTCTCTGCTGCAGCGTATGCGCTCGCACCCGCGCTCACGAATGGGCACGGCGCTGCTCGAGTATGAGCAATTGACACAAGGCCCACCCCCCTACGGCTCCTACGCGCCTTGGACTGCTGCCTCGGAGGTACCGCGAGAGATCGTCGGCATTCCGGGAAAGCGGAGTACACCCCCCTGTGCTGTGCAGCAGCTGGCCACATCCCTCATACACGAGGAGCTCCAGGACCATCTCCTCGTGTACACCGACGGCTCAGTGGCCCGCGATAGCTGCTCCCTTGCTGCGGCGGCCACTATCCCGCCCTGCGACTGCACAGCCAGCAACACGCAGCCTTCCTGGGCTCCTCCACCACGGCGGAGTTGATGGGGATCCGGCTCGGGCTGGACTTGCTGCTCACCCTCGGCCCTCCGCCGCCCAGGAGTGCTCTGCTGTGCGACTCCCGCACCGCCCTCAGCCGCCTGCAATCGAACGGCCGCGGTACCCCGTTAGTGCGGGAAATTCGCTCGCGCATCGAGCACCTCGCGCAGAGAGGTTGTGCCGTGCGTGCACAATGGGTGCCCGGTCACTGCGGCATCGCAGGCAACGAAGAAGCTGACGACCTCGCGACTGCTGCACACCAACTGCCTGCCAACGATCTGCCCCTTGCGCTAGAGGACGTGCGTGCGGCCATCCACGACCATTTCCGAAAGCAGCACCCCGACCCACGCATCGCGGGAGGTGAGCGCATCGACAGTGTCACCGGCTGTCGCACACTTACACGGTCACAACGTGCAATGATCCTCCGCGCGCGCATTGGCTGCGTGTGGCCCGGGAAACGACGGGTGCGTCACGGAATCGCGACGAGTGATGTGTGTGACGGATGCGGTGCAGTGGAAACACTAGAACACCTGCTCCTTCGCTGTTCCGCGTTCGCCGATGCTCGTCGCGATATGCTCGCGGCCTATAGGGCGCAGGGCATACTACCAGACTCCATCAAGACGCTATTGTGGCCGCAGGGCAGTGCGCGCACTCGTGAGCGAACTGTGGTGAGCCTCTGTACATTCGTCGAACACACGGGCTTGAAGTCCCGTCCGTTCTCCGTCAGGTAGTTACACGCAGTGACCGAACGCTCCGCGAGTTCTACCTTGAACGATTAATAACTGGACGCCCCACTCCAGTTGTAACCAACACAGTGCTGTGCGTGTGGCTGATTTAATTCCTCTAAAATGAACTAATCACGCCCACAAACTGGACACATTTCTTATTGTGTAAATAGTTTGTACATATTACTTCTCCCCCTATCCTCTCTTCCTGTCCCCTCACCTCTTTCATTTCACTTCTCCATTCTGCCTGCTATCCTTTATTTCCGCTGCCCCAGCTCAGGTGCTTCAGTATCGATGGCAGATGCCGGGGCTAGCAAAAATCATTTCCTTCCTTTTTACTTATCATTTTTAATAAAACCACTACTACCACCACCACAACACGTTCGGCTTTCAGCTCCAGACGGACGGGAACAAACAGCGCGTTCACACAACCGACAATTTCACCACAAGAAGCGCCAACGTATGCATACTTCAGTACAGGAGGGGCAAAAATATACTCGAGGTGAGCGCACGAATGTAAAAGGTATTAATTTTACAAATGGAAAGTGATGTGTTTCGAACCGTGCGCGCAATGTGATGGGGCACATCTCAAGATACAGATAAGACTCATATGAACTTTAAAGTCAATATTTCCCAGTTTTCCCTTACGACACTTCCGGCTGTCTAAAAACACGATTCATTGTTTTCCTTTCTCCAAAAGTACATCCAAAGGTTCTTCTGCGCAGACCCCAATCTTAAAAAAGTCATTTACGGAGAGGTGATGCAACTCTGATCGAAGGCATACAGAAGAATTCGCCACACTTTAAAAGTTTCGCCTTGTAAAAGCCGTACCTATTACCATGCAGTGGTCAGCGAATGTAGATTGACCCCGAACACGGGCGCTTCTGTGAGCTTTGTTCGAAAAAGTACTGAGTGGGTCTGCACTGAAAATTCCGCGCTTGATGAATTAGCTTTGCTGGGACCGTAAAACAATCTTATTGTCACGTACACATGCCTCAAGCTTATCTATTCTCCTCTCCACAGTACTGATCAGCGGCAGAGGCTTTGGGCTGCTGAGCTTAATGCGGGGGCTCAGTTGCTGTCCGCGGTGGATGCATTTCACTGGCATTTGTTATGGGTGGATGAGATTTCAACGCACGAGAAAGAACTCTCATAGGATCGAAATTTTATTCAGAACCTTGCTCCACGGCGTACATCGTAGCTTAGTGCGTCGCCTAAAGGGACACTGAGGAGAACCCTATGAAAATTTTTTTGTTAGCAAAATCTGATAGTTCGGCATTTCATGGCTTTGTTGCCGCTTGTCCGGCTGCGAAAGATGCATTTATTTCAAAGAAATTTGGATTCGAAGTTGAAAAAGTTTTTCCCGCCGCTCCAATTCAAACTCGAGAACTCTTATGACGTCACGGAGAACTCTTATGACGTCACAGGGCGGAGTGACGTGAAACGTGACGTAAACAGAAACTCCGTAATTTCTGGCGGCTAGCGGTGCGGTCTAGCAGCTGCCGAAATGAAAGCTACCGCCGCCGCACGTTGAAGGCATCTACCGGTGTCGCTACCGTCGCTTCGTTTACGATTGCACAGGCGTCTTGCCAGCGTTACGATGGATCCCGTTCCCGAACCCGACGACGTAGTTCTCGCAAAAACTCCGGCCTGCATTTCAACGACCTCAGCCCCACAGAGCGTGCGATGCTTTTGAGGGAGCACGGTTAGGTTAGGCGCCGGCGGGTCGTTTCCCCCTTCCTCAGTGAGCAGCCGTTGCAAACTAAATATCGTAACCGCAAAGAGGGGAGTCGCGAGGGGCCAGGACAAGGTCGGCGCCTTGCGCCCATCGGAGGCTGGCCGGGGCTTTGGGGCCAACTGATTGTGATTCCTTGAACGGCGCGGTTGCACGGCGCAGCATGCGGCGTCGATGTCTCCCACAGTTGCAAGGGCCAAGTTATTTTTTTTTGCCACAAAAACCAGATGGGTGCTCAAGGGCGGTCGCGTTTAAAGTTGGCGGCTCAAAACTAAATCCGGCGAACGACGCTTCAACGGCTTCCGCTAGATCCAACGGATCGGACTCTCTCGTCCACTTGCATGTACCTTCAGATATGTACTGTAAACGAATTAAATTAACCGAGCTCGAAAAGAACAGCTCCGCCCAACTGCCGAAGCAGTTAAATTACGCAACAACGCGCACCTCGCCGCGGAGCCTAATCAGTCTGGCCGGGCCGGCGGCGGCTGGCGCACTGGGCACGAAATAGAGACGTGCTCCAAATCTCCGCCAGTGCGGTGAGAGTGCGCCTAAGCTGCCGAACGCGTCGGCGGGCAAGCGCAGTTGGAGTACAGAGGATCTCGCTTTGGCCGACGTGACGTCGCCGTGCAGCGCGCGCGCGTGTTACGCCGGAGCATAAATGAGCCTTAACAGAACCTGCGCTTAACCGCTAACCAACGTATTCGGTGGCGGCGTCTATGGGAACCACTGAACCCACCCGCCCACTCACTGAATAAAAAAAAAAGGAATTCTGTGCTGAGGTTCGGAATCGAACCAGGGCCTTTGGCGTGTGAAGCGGAGACCCTGCCACTCCGCCACGACAGCTTTTTTTTTATTGCCTGGCTTTGGCCCATAACATTAACCACAAAACGCTCTACAAAAGCCACACAAAAAGATTTGTACTTACGACACTGTCGTGGTCAGCCAGCGTGAGTCTGGCTTCGTCAAACTAGAATTCACGAAGCATACAGAGCGGCTCTAGCCTCGACAGCCACTCGCGAGGCTCCGAAGCGGCTTTCTGGATGGCCAGAAAGTAGTCCATTCTTTCCCGAAAATAAATTCGGGCAGGTCGCGCGTCTTTGTCACAATAATAGCCTGCCATTCTGGAGAGCCATATACAGTGGAGGCCCACGAGCCCAAGAGCATTATGAGATCAAATGGTACCCCATCCTCATTGTCAGTGCTTAAATAACGAATTCCCTGCGCGTCAAGTGGTAGCTCTTTCTTTATTGTCCTTTGTAACACATCCCAAAAATAAACCCCTTCCCAGCAATGCAAAAAAACATGGTCTATTGTTTCGGGCTGTTTAAAAATTAAGCAGTTCGATCCTCACGGTAAAAAGAAATCCTTTCCCACCAAAAATTTTTTAACTGGTACTGTCCCGGTGTATAACTTAAAAAAGGTCTTTACTCCTGGCGGCGCCTACATTTTCTTCACCCTTTTTATAACATCATCTCCCGTACCTCCACTGTACAAGGTCCTGTACATGAGCTTTGGGAAAACATTATCACAAAAATCATGGTACTTTTTTTTCTTTTAGTTTTATACAAATAATCCCTCGAAAAACGCGCTGAAAAAAACCTAAAACTTGCTACAATCTCTTTGTAGTAACCAAAAATTCCACCCGAGACCTCTTCTGTGGAAACAACAAACTCGGGCAGCAATCGCCGCCGCCTCACCTGGCACACGGTGCGCAAGAACAAGTCTTAGACGTCGCGAAAAAACAAAAAACGGTTCACCAGCTGCCTTAAAAAGAGGTGCCCAAGCCCGAGGCCCTCGTCTTTTACCCGGCGGAACAGGTTCGTTCGGCTGCAACGATCCATTCGGAAGCCCATATAGAGAGGGCAAAAATCCTGTGTAGCTTTCCCGTGGCCTCGTGGCCTCGTGGTAGAGCACGGTGGCGTAGTTGGCTGAACGCCATCTCGAGCTGCGGTAGGACGGGGCTTCGACTCCTTTCCGCCGGACACCCACCGGTCACCCAAGGGCACAAGCGTCCCCCCGTTGGAGCCTCGGTGCCTCGGGGTGTTAGCCACGCTTGGGAGAAGCTCGCTAACCTCGACTCGGTCCCAGTGCATAATCCCAGTGATGGTGTGATGGCTCCGGCCTCACACCTGCATATCCCAGTGATGGTGTAATGGCCTCTGGCCTCGCACCCACATAACCCTGTGGTACATCCGCAGGGCATCCGGTGATCACCCGGTTAAGAGTGGCTGGCGGCCATCAGACATCGAGAAAGCAAGAAGCTCGCAGCCCAGACAACAGAGCTTTGGTAGAAGTGCACCATGAACCATGTATCGAGACACTTGGAACAACTGAAGAAGGGGGAGACCAAGGATCCCGGACGCCATGATGTGTTAGTCCTGGGGGGAGCTGAACTCCCGGAAGGAATAGCGGCAGTCCTGAAGGAAGGCCCAAAATTCAGCGTACAAGCCAAACTCAAGCAACACGAATGGCTAGGCCTTAACCAACGACTGGCCAACAAAACAACGAAAGAAAACCAGGAAAGGTGCCTCTTGGACGGCGTTGACACCCTCACTAGGTCAGTCAGAGATCCAAACCCTCACAGCCATCGAGCTGATCCCACGGCGAAGGTCGTCTCGTTTTTTAGAGCGAATGATCTGCAGCTTGTGCAGGCTGACAAAGAAGGCGGTTTTGTTATAATACCGCCCGGTTTGTACAAAAAAAAGGCAATAGAAGCAGTGAAGAAGAACTTCGGGTCCGTGGAAGTGAAAACGAAGCAAATGAAGAAAGGTGTAGTGTCGTTTTGTGAGGAACTGCACCTGCATAAACTAGCTAGTGCCATCAGGAAGTGTGAAAAGAACTGCCTTTCGGTCTTTTTCTCGGCGAAAACTCACAAGCCGGAAATACCTTTCCGGACAATAGTAAGCGAAAAGGATACTTGGCAACGGCAAATCAGACAATTTTTGTTCAAGGACCTGAAGACTCTGGAAATAGAAGACCCCTTTGGAACTAAGAACTGTGATGATGTGATAGCCTTCCTTCAGACTAATAGGAACATTAGCTCTGGTTTTTCCATTGATGTAGAAGATCTTTTCTACTCAGTTTCGCATCGACATCTCTTTTCTGCAGTGCGTAATTGCATTGATAGGAATGGAGCCACGGCTTTTCAAAACGCTTCTGGTTTGAATGTGGACAACTTCATGTCATTACTTGAGTTTTATCTGAAGGCCACTTTTATTGATGTCAATGACCAAACGTATCTACAAAAAAGGCATTTGCATTGGCTCGTGTGTCGCCCCGGTACTTTGTAATATATTTTTTATCTGAAATTGACCGCTCCTTGAGGGAAGCACTTGACACGGATTGTATAGTCCACGTTTTTAGATATTTAGGCGATTACTTGGTCTTGATGGCAGATAGCGATTTTAGTTTTGACGAAGCAGTAGCTGATGTTTTAGGTACGTTTGGTCGAAACAGCATGGGCCTCACCTTCAATCACGAACTGCCTAGCAGTAATAACCAATTACAGTTTTTAGACCTCACCCTAACCTTTCACCCTTCACATGTTTGCTGGCGATACTGTCCACGCGCCAAGAAAGATTTGTTGCCATTTCATTCAAACCATTCTAAGACCGTTAAGAGGGCTATCGCTTCCCAGTGCCTAGCGTCCGCACTAAAGAAGTCCTGCCACCATGCCATGCACGCCAGCTTTGCATCTCAGGTGTCCAGGTTGCAGAATGCAGGCTTCCCGGCTCCCCTGGTTCTCTCCGTGACGCAGACCTTGCTGAAGAAGCTGAAGGGCAGCAATGAAAACAACAGGCCTCAAAAAAAAAATGCTGGAAAGGCCGGAAGTTGTACCCTACGTACACCACACCTCTCATAATCTCAAGAAGGTGGCTAATAAGTACGGCGTCAACGTGGTATTTTCAGCGCCGCGAAAGCTAGCCGGAATGGGCTCACGTATTGGGAGAAAGGAAATGCAAGAGTGCGCCATCAGACACCGAACGCCACTTGTTGGCTGCAAGAAAGGAGTATAGTGTACGAGTTCCCGCTTACATGCGGGAAGGTGTACGTTGGACAGACCGGCCGGTGTCTTAATGAGCGCCTGCTTGAACACAAGAATTCATTGAATAAGAAAGGAGCCCACCTTCCAGACCACTGCCAAGCATGCTCGAAAGAGAAACGTATAGCCTCCAAGCCCCGACTGCCTGAATGCAAAGTGCTACTGAAAAGCCGAGATAAGACCGAACGTGAGCTCGTGGAAGCTTTTTATATCAAGAAACGGGGTGACAATTGCATCAGTGATACCTCGGTTATTATCCGGCACAGTGAAATGATGTTTCTTGAGGCATATCTGTGAAAGGTAGATGTTTGTCAAATTGAGATTAAGAGCATGGATAAGGCCAGAGGCTTTATATACGCTCTTCCCTGAATAAACCCTGTTGAAAGTGTAGCGCTCGTCCTGTTCCCTTCCTCGTCCGTGTTGCCAGTTTCCGCCCTTATGTTTTTCACGAAAATGCACCAACAAGCCCAGTCGCAAGTACTTCTTAGCTTTTGAATGTTCACCCGAGAGCAATGCAAAACCCGCCTGACATACCAGAGCTTGCTAATAAAAAAAAGGTTGCAGACTGCAGCTCGGGCGAAAATTGAGAGATTGGTGCCTCTCCATTTTTCAGCTCTGTCCCGTGCTTCTTTCGTTTGCTGTTTCCAATACTCCTTGCTTTCGCGATAAGCATCGAGCGGAAATCCCAAATACTTGCCAGGGGTCGTCGCCCACGGTACGTTGGCGAAATGGTCCGTGTGGGATGGCCATCATCCATGCCAGAGTCCGAGGCATTTGGACCAATTAACCCCGCTACCGGTGACTTCGCTGAACTCGCGTACACACCCGACAGCTGCGCTTATGCTCCCCTGATCAACCGTGAATACAGCTACGTCGTCAGCATACGCCAGCAGCTTAACTTCAGGAGCTTGTAACCGAAAGTCATTAATGCTATTGTTTTCTATTATTTTCCTGCACAGCGTTTCGATGTAAATACAAGATAAGAGAGGTCTGCGGGGACAGCCCTGACGCACCGAACGCTGCAAGCTAATGGGGGCCCCCGGACACTTGTTAACGATCAACCTTGTCGTGCAGTTTCGATACGCCAGGGCTACACCCTCGCGGATAACTGAACCGACGTTCACATGGTCTAAAACAGAAAACAAGATTTCATGAAAAACACAATCAAAAGCTTTATCGAGATCAATCTGAAGCATGGCCACTCGCCCATTAATGTCATCGCAGCTTTCAAATACGCTGCGCGCTTTGTGAATGTTGGAAAAAATCGATCGCCCTTTAATTCCACAGGTCTGGTGAGGTCCAACAATATCCGATATCACTGTCTGCAGTCTTCGCGCCAATACCATCACAAAAGATTTTGTAGTCCACATTAGTGAGTGCTATTGGTCGATATGCGGTAACAGATTGTAATTTCTCTATATCATCAGTTTTCGGTATCAGTACAGTATGGGAAGTCCCAAAAGACGGAGGCAAAAAGTTTATTCTATAGGTTTCATTAAACATTGTACACAGCACCGGGGCAATTTCATGCTTAAATTCTTTATAAAATGCCGCACTGAATCCATCTGGTCCTGGTGATTTTTCGAGGTTTAATTCATATATATGGCGTGCTCTACTTCGTTTTCAGTTATTGCTAGTTCCATTTTCTTTTTCTTGTCTTCGTCCAGCCGTGGCATTGCACCACGAAACTGATGCTTAAATGCGACTGCGTCTACCGGATGCCATGAAAAAAGCCTCTCGTAGAATTCTTTAAAGGCTGCTTCGATGTGTTTAGTGTCTGCCGATAAGATACCCCCCCCCCCCACCCCCATTCTAATTTATCGATGTGATTCCTTTCAGCGTGGGCTTTTTCTAAACCGAGAGCACGTTTTGATGGCGCTTCGCCAGCAGCTGTTTCTTCCGCCCTCGCCCTCACCAGTGCTCCGCGATAACGCCGTTCTTCCATAAGCTCTATCTTTTGCTTGGTTTTCCCGACATCTTCTATCC